>CAXHWN010000714.1:0-12000 GCA_964020975.1 Hermodice carunculata | reverse complement strand
CCCCCCCCCCAAAAAAAAAATTCATAAAAATTCCAAAAATCAATAGAGCATGACCACTTGAACAAACTTGGTAGAAATCCACCCAAGGCACATCCCCACCAAGTCTGAAGTAAATCTGGCCAAAATTATTTAAGTTATAACCATTACAAGAAATTCCCATGTTAAAACTTTCCTATTAAAACTTCTGTAAAGATTTTTGAAAAAAAAATCATAATAAAAAAAAAAAAATTCACTGGAACATGACCATTGGAACAAACTTGGTAGACACCCACCCAAGGTACATCCCCACCAAGTCTGAAGTTAATCTGGATGACGGTTTTGGAGAAGAAGTCGAAAATGTGAATTAGCATTAGAATGCTCATCGACTTCCATAGTAATCAATAGGAAAGCTGCATTGACCAATAAGTACCCAAATTGAAAAAATCGCTAAAAAATCAGGAATCTGCAGCATTCCCACATAGTGAACAACTTTGTTTGACCCTTCTACAAGGAACATATCCACCATGTTTCAGCTTAATCTGAGTAACAGTTCTGGAGAAGAAGTCGAAAATAGCTATAACACACAAAAATTCATAAAAAATTAGTAAAAAAATTGCAGCGCCACCTGGTGAACAAATTAAGAACATGGAGTCCCTAGGTGTCTTCCCGTGTGATATCAGAGTGATTGAGTAAGCGCTTTTGGAGAAAAAGATTTTTTAAGAATTGTCCAAAAAAAGAACAAAAAAATTCATTAAAAATAAAAAAATCATTGGAGCATGACCATTTGGTCAAACATGGTAGACACCCACCCAAGATACATCCCCACCAAGTTTGAAGTTGATCTGGACGACCGTTTTTGAGAAGAAGTCGAAAATGTGAATTAGCATTAGAATGCTCATTGACTTCCATAGTAATCAATAGGAAAGCTGCATTGACTGATAAGTACCCAAATTGAAAAAATCATAAAAAATCAGGAATCTGCAGCATTCCCACATAGTGAACAAATTTGTTTGACCCTTCTACAAGGAACATATCCACCATGTTTCAGCTTAATCTGAGTGACGGTTCTGGAGAAGAAGTCAAAAATAGTTATAACACACAAAAATTCATAAAAAAATAGAAAAAAATTGAAGCGCAACCTGGTGAACAAATTAAGAACTAGGTGTCCCAGGGAGTGTTTCTGTGTGATATCAAAGTAATTGGGTGAGCAGTTTCAGAGAAGAAGATTTTTTAAGATTTGCCCAAAAAAGAACAAAATAATTCATTAAAAATCCAAAACTCAATGGACTATGACCATTTGAACAAACTTGGTAGACACCTACCCAAGGCACATCCCCACCAAGTTTGAAGTGGATCTGGCTGACGGTTTTGGAGAAGAAGTCGAAAATGTAAATTGTTGACGGACAACCAACGGACGGACGGACGGACGACAGACGGAGGACCATAAGATAAGCTCAGCTGACTGACAAGTCAGCTGAGCTAAAAATTACAGTCAGGACCTGAAAATTCTGTATATTTACATATCGTGGTGACCCAAATATTGACCTAGTGACCTAGTTTTGCTTTATGACACTTTCTTAGACTAAGCTTCACATTTGTATAACTTTTAATGACTCTAAGTAAAAGGACAAAAAAGTTATGGCCCGGACAAGATTTTTCATACACATGTATTCTGTGACCCAGATATTTGACCTAGTGACCTACTTTTGGCACACGATACACCTCTATCCTAGGAAGTACAAACACATTAAATTTGGTAGCTGTGGGTGTTATGGTGTTGGAAATATGGCCCGGAGAAGCTTCGGACGGACGGACGAGGTACAAACCTATAGTCCCCCACCAAGTGGGCGGGGGACTAACAAAGTTAGCAGCATTTGCTGCTGGTGTTAATTTCTTGTCTTATCAGATAAATTGTAAAATTACACATGGGAATATGCCAAGGGCGGTCAACCCTGGCTTTTGCCTAAAACCTGGGGTTAGAAGCCAGTGAAGTTTTCTAGCAAACTGAATCTCGTGAGAAAGCTTAGTACGAGTCCAGTTCACAGTCCCATACCCCCATGACGATAGGTGTTCGCACAGTGCGTCTTTCAAAAGCTGGTATTATCACCAACTTGTAGATTGTCGGGAGGAAACAGCTATCACACTGTACTTTGTTTTCAAAGGAACTGTCGGCGCCACTGACGTACCTCAGAACAGCCACAATGGCATACCTCATGGAACCCAAATCCTGACGCTTCATTGTCAATACCTTCAGCAGGTGCTTTGAGCCTGGCTTCAATAGAAAAATGAATTGTGTAATCCATGTGCCCCCCCCCCCAAAAAAAACCCTCTTTGTTACTCAACCTGTACTGTCCACCTGCCAAAGACCAAAGACATGATGGGATCAGGTAGAATCTCCCCAGTGGTACCCGGTACATTGTACCTCTGTGGGAGATAACTTAGCCCAGCAGTACTAGTATACTCCAGGGTTGGTTGAGATGTACTGGTCAGGTTGATTCCCAAATAATTGTCCTGCTCCTGGCTGTTTGGATGGGCGCCCCTTCGAAAAAAAATGTAATTATGTGGGTTAAATGGTGCTCATGACAAAATATGGGTTATGAAATACTGCTCAAGGCAGTACATGTATATGGTTTACGTGGCTCAAATACTGCTCATAGCCGTACATATGGGTCATGTGGCTCAGATACTGCTTAAGGCAGTACACCTGGGTTGTGTGGCTCAGATACTGCTCAAGGCAGTACATCTGGGTTTTGTGGGTCAAATACTGCTCAAGGCAGTACATATGGGTTATGTGGCTCAGATACTGCTCAAGGCAGTACATATGGGTTATGTGGGTCAAATACTGCTCAAGGCAGTACATATGGGTTATGTGGGTCAAATACTGCTCAAGGCAGTACATATGGGTTATGTGGGTCAAATACTGCTCAAGGCAGTACATCTGGGTTATGTGGCTCAGATACTGCTCATGGCAGTACAGATGAGTTGTGTGGCTAAAATGCCGCACATGGCACTGTGTTGGTTATGTGGCTCAAACATTGTTCATGCAGGATGTCTTGGCTACACAACTCAAATGCTGCTCATCCTAGCAGTTGTAGGCCCAAGCACTGCAGCCTTCTTCCATTACACCAACATCTTGGTGGCCCTTTTCAAATCAAATGAAGGATTCAGATGCTTCTAACTTGAAAAAGGATATATATTTCTAGAATTGTAGAAATGTTTACAGAACATGTTTCAAAGTTTAAGATTTGCATCTTCTGACCCAAAATGATTGCAGGCTGCTGTCAGGTACATGGATTTGTGCGGACTGGAATCAGCCCCAGGACACCAGGCAATCAAGGAGCATTAGATCACGTCACGCCATTCGGATCTCTCTCCATATTGCCCTCTCTAGCACCAGGCTCCTCGGCGCTTTAAAGATACTCAAACCTCATTCAAAAGAATCAGGAATTTGAAGACCGTTTCCCATTCTGGCTGTAATATGGACACAATATTAAACAGACAAAAGGAACTAGGGCGAGACAAGTAAAACTGCTTTTCTCAGTGCATCTAGCATGTGTTGTGCTCAAGCAATGCTATTCACCTGGACCATTCTTTTTTGTCTATAGAAATATAGGCATGCTGCTGCTTGAATGAAAAGGTCTTACCAGGAGGCATTTAAATCTGGAATCACTACACTTATTTAGCTAGTGCAATTTTTGTTGTGATCAGCACTGAAAAAGTAACACGGGAGGGGTTCATATTGGTATTCCCCTCTCCCCAATCCTTTTCTTTCAAGAAATAAAACAAGTTTAAACCAAAGAGTAACTACAAAATCCAACACTTGGGACCTCCCCATTCTGAACCACTTCACCTACCCAATGACAAACGAGAAAAAAAATATATAGCAAAAGACTTCCACCAATGCTGCTTGTACAGGTGGCAGATTACATTTTGTTTCTAAATGGTTTCGCCTGTGGGACCTTTTCTCCAAAGGAAATGCATAAAAGATATCCAGTATAAATAAATTTCTAACCTGATGGAGCGAGAAAGAGAGAGAGATTAGGCAACACTCTCTATATGGTCAATAAGGGTATGATAGGTCTGGATCGGAACAGATGCAAGGGGGTATTGTAGAAGGTCCTTCCCCTGAAGAAGGTGAACACATCACTGAAACTAGTCGGGAATTAAGGGAGCCTTATATTAAAAACATATCTTGTGGTCAGTGATTTTTTCTCAGTACCTAAGATAGAACTGTTGGTATTGTCAGCTAACATCATAGAGGTAGCTATGCTTAATAAACAAAATTTAACATGAACCGCATCCAGGTCATCAAGTGGCATATATAAAGTGGTATCGGTCTTGAGAGACCCCTCTAATGAAAGACTGCATATTTTTTTAAAGACTGCTCTCTCAGAACACTGCGCTATCTTTTCCATGTTGTTGCATCTCTAATGAAAGACCCCCTGTTTTGAGAGACCGCATTTTGACCTGCCGTAGGGGCGGTCTCTCAAAAGAGGGACCACTGTAATTGAAATTATATGAACCAGTCTCTTGATAAACACGGGAGGCCCCAGAACAGTTACTGAAAATACAAAGTTCTTGAATGAGGTTCCACTATGATGAAAAAGGAGTCGGAGTGATACTGACAGTTAACATATTAACACGTAAAGATTTGAGATGGGAGTCATCAGCTTTCCTCAGGGCACTTTGCAGGCAAAGTGCCCCGAGGAAAGCTGTTGACTAGGACTACTTTTTGCTTCCGACTAGGCTTGCTGGTATTTGAATGAAAGGTATCTTCATGAGGAATTTGAATCTTGTAACCACTATATGTTTTACTGTAATGAGAAAACGACTATAGCAGCGACTAGCACTTTAAGGGTTAATAAAGAGGTTTTTGCAAAAACAACAAGAAGATGAGGTGCAAGCATGACAGTATATAGTTTATTGCAAAACAGCAAGCTGCAGTTTTCACCAACTACATCATTCAATGCTCAAAAATGAAGCAAAATGGCATCACTGTGGAAGTGATTACATTACTACAGTTTAATGCCAGTATTATTATTATTGTAGGACAAAGCATTGCACTTTGAGCTTATTTTAATATCCATTGAACAAATATACAATTTAAAAAAAGTCTCATATTGTCACTGAAGATGTTGAGCTTAACACAGAGACCTGTTTCCTCAAAATGTTAATGGCATATCTAACTGGGTTCTGATACTTCAATCTGCAAGCATTCTGAGCAGCAAATATGATCAAGAAAATTCATGTGGGCACAGGCAAGTTGAATATAGTCATCTTGCACAATGCTACATCCCTGAATTCATGCAAAAAGTGTGTGTAAATATTCCATGAAAAACTTGACCATTGGGTCTGGAAATCATTTCACCACTTAACAATTTCACAACACATGCGACATAAAAACAGTGAAAAAATCAATTCATATCGGAGACCAGAATGCGACGAAACTTTAAACTTTCATGGAGAAATGTCTTAAATGATGCAGGGCAGTTTGTGTCTGTGCTTTTGAGTGACTTCTCACCAGAGAAAGCACTTTAATAATGCTATATAAGTAATGCACACAAAAAACATATTTAAATGTTTCAATGGGAACTTGAACTCTTACTTTTCCTCGTACGTTTTGGTGTGGCAGGCTGTGGGAGTAAGCTTGAAATAAGACAGTAAGTCAGCTCCAAGAACATCAAAATATTTGTATGCACTAATATTTAGGATGTTAGACGGAACATGTATTGTCACGCACTTCTGAACAACTCTCACGCTTTGTTCCCCGAAAGCGTTTTACAGCAGTGTATAAAGTAAGCATTCAGGTACAATGATTCATAGGAACTGTGCCCCATAACCTGAGGTCATATCAACAGTTAAACATCTTCCATGTGATCTGCCCCTGGCAGTGACAATCAGGGGTGGCCGGTGACATCCATTGAGTCGATCTCCTTCAACCTAATCTTTTCCCCCCCTTAACTTACTCCCTTGATTGTCCAATATATTGCACTTCCTGCATTTATAAATCAGAGTCCATCCTGTGAAGGCTCTATATTTTTCCTTTTTTCTTTCAGGGGTGGGTACCTGGACCCCCTTCCACACTAAACTTGTGATCCAGTTTCACCTACACGTTTCCCTTCCATCTCTCACGCCAACTCGCGAATCCATCCATAATAAGAACGAGACACCTTCGTGCAGTGCTTCTTTCTGTAGAAGCAGCAGGCCAAAGAGTTCCACAGTTATGAAGTTTGATCCCAGTCACATCCATTTTGTTTCAAACTGCAGTCTTTTGATTATTAAACACACCAAAGTTGAAAATTGCTGTACCGTATTAACTGAATATTAGTTTTACTTAAATGGTTTAATATCACTAATACCAAGGAAGGGAATGGGTATTGATGAGTTCAAGTCAATATTAAAGTTGGTCTCTTTGTAAAATGAAGCAGACAATGTGCTGATCTAAATCAAAGTCTCCGCAATAAGGCTGAGTGATTTCTTCAGGTACAGTGTGATTTTTCTGTTAGCTTATCAATTTAGTATTGCTGGACTCCTCACTACATAGCAGTGTGTCCATGTGGTGTATTGATTTTTGTGTCTCACGATAAACTTGTCAATTCTGCAAGATAATTCCAACAATTCTTCAATTTGGCAACAGTTATGGCTTAAACTAAAGCACTTTCGAAACAAAGGTTGAAGTTTCATAGCTGGCTTTTTAAACAATGTCAAAAGTGAAGATACTGACTGGGTATTAGTACTGGGGTCCACCCAAATCATATCTTTGAGTTTGCAGATCAACTGTGTCTGACATCATGACCTGACTTTCCAGCTATTCAATGCCTTGTTACACACAGTTTGTCATTCCGTGCTCAACTGACCGTATATATTGTCCATCCACCACCTTCAGACCACAAGGCATGCCTTTAACATGTTTAAGCCACGAAACAAGCCTTTAAACCACAGCAAGCCCTTAAGCAATATAGCAAGGCCTCAAACTGCAAGGCAAGACTTTAAACCACAGGGTTAAGTCTTTAACTAGAGCAAGCCCTTAAATCATACAGCAAGTCTTTAAACCAGTGCAAGCCCTTAAACCATATAGCAAAGCCTCAAACCACAAGGCAAGACTTTAAACCACAGGGCTGTCTTTAAACCAGAGCAGGCCCTTCAACCATATAGTAAGGCCTCAAACCTCAAGGCAAGACTTTAAACCATAGGGTTAAATCTTTAAACCAGAGCAAGCCCTTAAACCATATAGCAAGACCTGAAAACACAAGGCAAGACTTTGAACCATACATTGGCGAGCCTTAAAATCCAATGGCAACTCATTAAAATCATAGGGCATATCCATGTTCCATAAAGGGACCATATTGATCATATTTAATGAGTGCTTTTCAGTAATTGAAATACACTGGAAATTTACCTCATTAATGATATAATTGTCAGCACAAAGTCTAAAACATACAGACAGCTACACGTCTTGTCTAATTCAAGTTCATCCACGATATATATAATGAACCTAGGGTTCAACTAGTAGCCAAAGTCTAAAATACAGGTACATGTATACTAGACACAAACAGATAAAACTGACAAATAAGCCAAAATACATGACGCCTAATTATGGTAAACATTGAATTCATTCCATTCAAAAGTTAAAATAAATTGAGTATATAACACACATAAAAATGTTTGTGAATATAAATGCAAAATAATTTCTATACATCTTTGGACTTGATTTCTGTACAGTAATTCTGCCGATTCTCACATGATGAGAAACTTGTAATGATCGCCTCTGTGAAACGTGTTGGATGATGTCTGGTTCAAGTTCCAATCACTTGTTCAGGAAATCTATTGATGACCGTACACACTTTCCTGTAGTAACATCCAGGGCACTAACTTTAATCTCCGTGTCTCCAAAAATCATGCGTGTTTGGATTTCGCGCCTCTTTGGAAGATTCTGCTGGTACTGCATATCGGTAAGATCCAGACACAAGGTGCCAACCTTCTTCACGCCCTTGTCTGTGATGAACATGGGCGAGTTCTTCTCGGAGGAATAAATATTGATGACACTGGATGCCTGGCCGGGCTTAGCAGGAACGTAACTTCGGAGGATAGTATCACCCAATGCCACCGACTGATCGGTGATAACAAACTTGTCGAAAACATCAGTGCACCAGTCCATGTTATCCTTGGAAACCTTCTTCTCCTTGGGGTGCTTGTTGGGAATAAATCGATTAAGCACACCTACGCCATAGGTCAGACGAGACTTCCTGATGTGCACCACAGTCGGGTCCAATCCAAACAGCACTGCACCTGAAAATATACGTCATAAACAAGATTTACCACCAGATCTTACACTGTCATTCAGGGTACCACACTGAGACTTTGTCGGCTTACTGTAGAAAGTAGGGGTGGAACTAATTCCAAAATTACTTGTGTTGTCCTGTGTACATTTTTTTTATTAAACTTATGGCCCATTGAGATTCAAAAAGTAAGAAAACTCTTTTTTTGGGGGGTGTGTGTGTGTGGATCCGCCCTCCGTGGATCCATGCCCCCGACCGACTGCTAAATGATACACTGAACAGGTCTGGAAGCAGGCACAATTCAAAGAATGAGAAATTAAATATATGTCTTTCGTTATTACAGTGAAATCCGTCATAACCATATACATGTACTCTGGGGACCGGACTAAATTTATAGTGTTTGTGTATCAGCTGTGTTCAGCTATTGCAAGGTGCAGTAGGAGGTTGAGGGTGGGGGTTGAGGGTGGGGGTTGAGGGTGGGGGTTGATGGTCTGGAGGCTGTGGTGATAGAGTCACATTGCACATTACATGTAGTGTATTTATTCTTATTATGGGGGGGGGGGGAGGGTCAGCAAAACTTAAAAAAAGGAGGAAACTATATGACAATTTTTACACATTTTTTCAAATTCCAATTTGTACGCCTGATGCAAAAAATTTATAACTTTCTGGAAACTCCTTCATCTAAATTTGTTCAACAGGTGGAATGTGATTTTTTTTTTTATTTTAAACAATTTTTCTGCAATTTTCTTGTTTTTACTTCATTTCCAAAACTGGAGACTAGATTCTCGTCAGCCTTGGTAGGAATGTACCTTGCCTTGGTTTGTAACAAATTTGTTGACCAGGTTGTGCTGTTTTTTGTTTGTTTGTTTTTTAAATTTGCATTGGCATTTAAAAACTTTTCATAAAGTACATTGTCATAGTCAATGAAGGGATAAAAGTGTGAATTCAAAAATATTTGTTTCTCCAAAAATACGCAACAACTTGGTAGGCATGTAACTTGTATGGATCTTCTTTGCCACGTGTGTTGAACTTGGCACACTTCATTGATCTTTACATTTTATCAATCTTAAAACTGAAAGTAATTGGTCAAAAAGTGCTTTGAAATAATAGCACTTCTTGGTAACCCTAGATGCTATCTGGTCAAAAGGCGTTTCTTCTATTTTTGGTTTTCTTACTTGCATGTTAAGACAACATTTCTCCTTCTCTAAAACCACTGCCTGAAGTCTCCACAAACTTTAGGAATGTACCGTGCCTCAGTCTAGATCCACACTCTATCAAACCTGTAAACCTAGTGGCATTGTTATCGTATCATTATTTTTTTTTTAATGAATTTTTAACTTCCCAGGGTGACTACTGTGCCAGACCTCTGTAAACGTCTATACTGAGGTTTGATGAAAATCCTTGGCCACATCCTCGTCTCGTTTGGTGAGGCTGTACTGTAGGTAGAGTAGCTGGGAGCACAGGCCGTAGTCACCGAGCCCACGGGCTATTCAAGGCGTTGCCTTCTTTTTACTTTGGTGTGTACAAAATAGAGAATCTGACATGGCTGACAGTGAGTTACCACTTCTCTCTCACAAGGGACTTGCTGCTAGGGAAAATCACCAGTGATCAAGTAACTCACACTCCAGCCATGTAAGATTTTGTCTATTTGATGTTTAATTGGGGATTCATTGCAAAACATATGCCCTATGCCTACTTTCAACGCCGACCTGGTGTGCTGTGTTTGTTTTCATTTGTCATAATTATTCATCATCACATGCAATGTGTAACTAAACAACCTCACACACATTTCACTTTGTCTATATGCTAATGCACTAGGTCACTGATGCAGGCACGTCACTATTTAGTTATAACAATGTTTAGGTCATGTGATCTACAGTGAGTTACTACTTTTTAATTTCACTCTAGAAAATGATAACTCATCCCAAACATAGAATAAATTTTTTCTTTTCAGCACATGACAATGAACAATTGAAAGAGGACATTTTATGGCAACAGCTGTACCTTTGAGAATGGTCAGTCCAACATCCTGTGGGATGATCACTCGGAGCAGGTGGCCAAACTCACGACGAACCTCCTGCTGAAGCACCTGGGACTCCGAAAAACCTCCCACCAGAAACATGTACTTGATGTCTGCAAAAAAGAAAACAGATCCTAATGCACCTGCTCTGTGTATATACATGTGTGTGTGTGTGTGTGTGTGTGTGGAGGGGGAGAGAGAGAGAGAGAGAGAGAGAGAGAGAGAGAGAGAGAGAGAGAGAGAGAGAGAGAGAGAGAGAGAGAGAGAGAGAGAGAGAGAGAGAGAGAGAGAGAGAGAGAGAGAGAGAGAGAGAGAGAGAGAGAGAGAGAGAGAGAGAGAGAGAGAGAGAGAGAGAGAGAGAGAGAGAGAGAGAGAGAGATGTTTGACATTTTGTTGTGCATTCTTGGCCATAATGATGTCACAGACTCCCTGGCCAGTTGCCTTCAAGCAATTTTGCAGCATCCATTAGGGCTCCTCAACAAACCTGTCAATACATCTGTTTCTGATCATACGTAGGGCAGTCCCAGCCTCTGGACCCAGATCTGTTTATTTCTCAACATGAATATGTGCCTACAATGTTTAAAATAACTTTACAAATATGATGCAATTGGACTGTAGCATGTCTTTGTAGCAGAAGGTTGTTTGTACTACTCGGTCAAAAACTAATTGCAAATTAGTCAAAACACAGTGTGTTTTCATTGGTTCATGTGACATTATGACCAGTTTACAGACAGTTGCAACCATACACACTATTGAAGTATGCATTCTTGGATTCACCATCCTGGCACTTAAGGCACTCAGCGAATCAAAAGGCGTGAACAGCATGCATTGACAACAAGAAGTAGGGTCAAACAAGCCCGTAGCAACCTATATATTCTATGTAAAACATGCTGGACCACAAGAGTCAAAAGTACAGTTTCCAAATGTCAAACTTTTATTAAACCCCATGTACTAATAGAGCAGAGTATAGTTTCAAAGCATCAGTGATTTTCAACTCAAAATCTTTGTCCAGCTCTGAGTGATTTGCATCCAAAAAAGGCCTATTTAACATGGGAATGAATGGGAATACACACTTGTATCCACCCAATAGAGATTTGTAGGTCAGTGCCTGTGATGTCATGGTGAAACCAAGAATTCTTTCAATCAAAATGCATCCTTTTCTCACATAAGACACATCAAAGTTCCTGATATACAGCAAGTTTTATGAGCATGAAGATCTTCAACACTGTGCTCAAAGCCTGGTTTGGAAAGCTTTTGATTGATGTACCTTTAACACCCGGGTTATTGAGTACATCTCCGATGGCGTTCTTGATTCTCTCCATAGTAGGCATAAACAGTCGCTTCATGGCATCGGGCATCAGACGAAGCATGCCCTGGGAGGACCAACGCACATCCTTGTCCCCATAGCGACGAATGGCACTTTCAACTTGGCTGCCCTGTGATTGGCTAGATCTCTGCATTAGTAAAGCATACATGTATCAAAATCAAGGTGTACTACAAGCACACATTTTGAAAACAACCTAAAATCATGACAACACAGTCAACTGTCTATTTATTCAAAATCATTAAAAGTGTGTTGTGGAGTCAGGAACATGCACAAGTGATAGGCAATTATTTAAAACCCTCCTGGACTGAACTGGTTCACCAGTCAGTCACCTTATTGTGAGTGACATTGCATACTAGTATGAAATGAACCCTTCAGTCACATCGGTAAGTCATCAT
>CAXHWN010000713.1:31200-70200 GCA_964020975.1 Hermodice carunculata | reverse complement strand
TTTTGTGTAAAACATTGTTTAACATGTCTTACACATACTCTCTGTAGATGTAATTGTGCAGAAGAAATCATGTTGAAAATTAAAATAAAATGGGGGGGGGACCAAATATTCATCTGTGGAACAAATATTCCCGAATATTTGTTGTTAGAAGGAAAAAATATTCATTCCAGGGGGAACAAATATTCTCTGACACCGGGGGAGACATGTGTTTAAATGAGTGAGAAATATATGTTCTGGCGTGAGAGCGTGACATGACACCAGAACACAGGAGTCTTGCGTTCAATGCATAAGACTTAACAAATTACAAATCTTTTTTTATTGCTTAAAGCCTGCCATTTGGTGGACATGGCAAGGACTACAAACTTCAGCACCTGGACTACACCTAAAAGTTTGCCGCTGGTCTGGACAAGTACATAAATGAATTCAAATAAGGTGAAAAAAAAATAAATACATAGTAAATAAATTAATAACTACACTTTTGCTTGTATTGTCTACATTCCATGGCCTTATTTACAAACCTCAGCTCCTCTTTCGAGATATGGAGGCAGGGCCGTAGCCAGCCTTCTAAAATAGAGGAGGCAAAGGGTGCTGGTGGGGGGTGGGTTTGGGAGGGGGGCATGCCCGCCTCCCAAGATTGAAAACTTTTGAAAAATGGCACATAAAATGGTGTAATTTAGTGGGTTTTGAAGGGAAAAGACTTTATACATATATATATTCTCAAAATTTTACTTACATGGTACTATTTTTGATCATTTCATATGAATTGAATTTGGTCCTACAACTACTAGGGCAAAGATACAAGTAATCATTGAAAAAAGTATGCCTTCTGTGATGCTCTTATCTTCGATCACTATGAGTGACTCAAAGTCTCAGTTACAACAGGGTCTTTTTGTTTTTGTTGTGAATAACTTTAACTTAACAAGTCTTGTTGAGGCTACATGAACTATTTCTATGTTAATCCTAACATCATCATTAGCCAAAATTCAGAGGAGGCAAGCGCCTCCTCTGCCTCAGCCTGGCTACGGCACTGTGGAGGTCACCACGGTTACAAGACATGAGAAATTGAAATCTCTGAGGCTACTAAGTCTAAGTAAGTGTGTCCAAGTTGACAGGTCTGCCATCCCTGCATGGGGCAAGTGCAAAAGTGGTCACATAAAACAGATGGTCTCTGAATAGGTCATATAACATGGAAAAGATAGTAAATGGGACCATCCAAATGTGGCATTAAAATACAGTTGGTGCAGAGTGGTTTAAGACTAAGAGTAAGACTAAGAAAGGGAGGGCTTTGGCCTTTGCCTTCAGCCTCAGGGTAAGAGTACTAAGACAGTGAGTGGGGAAGGGCCCATTCCATGGTTGGCCGGAATACGCTTTCAGGTTGCTTCACCTCGGAGTGAGTCCCTTGATCTGTGGGGGATATCTACTGCATAGCAGTAATAGTGGTGCAGCTTAGTCACAGACACAGTATACAGTCTAAGCCTGGGTGAGGTATGCATGGTATGATTGATATGCACTATAATAATGGAGTGGAAAAAGGGCAACATTGTGCCCCTTGTCTGTCCAGACTAAAGTGTCTCACCATGTTTTAACAAGATTCACAACATACAAGCATATTACCACGGTGTTAATACACACAATGCATACCCACTATATTTTCTGACTTCTTGGTGCGCTTCACGTTCTACTAGAAAGTTGGAACGGTGAATCTGTAAAGTCCCAGTTCTGCAGATAACTGCAGAAGCCAGACTGCAATGGGGGAGGGGTCGATATCCCGCCGGGACTTGTGTAGGGGCTGGTTTTGGGCGAGAAACCGGAATGCAATTAGTTACCATATAGCAAAGACTAGAAGAAAATGTGACACAGTAAGTTTTCTTCATTTTTTTTCAAAATTTTAATTTGAATGGAGCATTCAATGAAAGGCGAAAATGAATGCTCCCAGGAAGGTTGGAAGCCATATGACCGGATCCGGAAATGTGACAACAGACAAAATAAACATGGAGGCTTGTTCGTGCAGACAGACAGACGTTTGACAGCCAATGCGGACGTTGGCAACCATATCTTGACAATATTTGCATAAAGTGAACTTCGGATGATTGAATAGATATGGCGGAAACATTAGCATGCAAACAACCAAGGCATGCGAGGCCTATTTACCAGTCAAAGGCCAGTTACTTGTCGGTAGAACTTGATACCAATCTGTTCTCTCGACCACACTCTGGTCCAGCCATTCCAGCACTCTAGTCTCTACCTTCAAGCTAACTGAAGCCAAGGCGTGTCTCACTGATCATCAGTGGTGCGATACCTGTCAAACCTTTCGAACATTGTCGTCTACCATCAGACATTTGAGATTACAACCACTTACTGACAAACTCCATGTCTACATAACAGCTGTATATAAGCAGATCCTTCATCCCGGGTCGGGACAGTAGCTAGGACACCACCGTCACCATCTTTCACTTATCGGTACTTTCCTGGAAACGCTTGGAACTTGGTCTTGGAGTTGGACTTCGAGCCTTTTTTTTTTAAGGAGACTTTTGCCAGTCAAACGATTCAAAGTACGCATGACCCATGAGTAATGTGTAGTCATAGCTTGAAGATGTTAAATGCTTGGATTTTTATTTCGAAAAATGGGATAACGTTCACAGTAAAGAATCCATGGCTATTCGGGCTAGAATTCTACATGTTTTGAAACACAATTGTGTAAGAGCAGGGATGCAGTCCCAAAATTTGACGGGACACACGGGGACTGCAGGTCAAATAGGGACTGCAACTGATATTAATGATACCACCCCTAACAACTTGTCTTTCGCTGGGTGTGGTTTCCTGGGAATATACCATCTTGGAGTGGCGGAAACTTTGGGAAAGCATGGTTCAAACTTCTTGTCTAACATCCAGAGTTTCACAGGAGCATCAGCTGGTGCATTGGTTGCAGCAGCACTTGCCGTGACAGGCACAGAGAAAATAGAGGTTGGTTAACATAGTTTGATTTCATTTGATATCATATATTTATCAGTGTGCTAGTGCTTAGTCTGTATTTTGAACTAGATAGTTTTTCTTTTGTTAGTTGTTTTTTTTTTACTACATAGAGTACCTTTTGTTTTTGGTTTTTGATTTTCTTAAGCTTGTTTATATAATTCTGCGAATCTACATGTGATTAACTTCTTGGATCCATGTCAATCATCTCAGTGTAGCATGGGTACTGAGCACTGTAATGTTTGCTATACCCCCCCCCCCCCCAGAGGGAGCGTTTATGCAATAAAATCTTCATGGCAATCATATAGTTAAACATATAAGTTGTCAATACTAAATTTGGAGTATTAAGGTGAAAATATATATAATTTTCCCCTTTTCTTTGTCCACACACAAAATATGAGGTATCTATGTCGTGCACCATATTGGAATCTGGGCCAAATGGGCATATTCCCATAATGTGCTGCGCCACCGTGGAATTCCAATACGGCGCGGTCATATAAGAATCATATTCGCCGCAGAAAATCAAAACGATTAGTTGTTGTTTTCCATAATTTATTTCTTGTTTCTACTCAGACATCATAGTAACAGTATCCAAGCTCAATTTTGTGCAAGGGGTGTCAACTGCCATTTTGTTACCTTGTCATTACGAATGGGCCAGAGATGGATTATAACCTGGATCACCAGCAGGCTGCAAGGGCCTGGGGCCGTTTAATAATCGCGACCACACAGGAATTCCAAAATGGTCCAAAACGATATCGGTACCTGATTTTGTCAAAATTCCCCCGTGTGTAAATAAAATGAGAAGTTTATCAAATATATGGTACTGTCCAAGACCATATAAGAATTCCAATATGGAAGCAGAGTGATGGCGGGTTCACATTTGGCAAGATTCCAATTTGGCTGCGTTGTTTCAGAATTCTGATAATGCGCTGCCCCTTTTCGGAAACGGCACAGATTCCAATATGGTGCGGAACATTTATATAGTAACTGGGATCCTGTGCTGCCACCTATTACCTAGACTGCAGCAAGAAACTTAACAGGAAGAAGGGAAGGTTCATGCAGTGAGCATAACTAAATGGATTTCTAGGATAAAAGGAATAACGTGAGAAGCAAAAAGCTTGAGAACAGTGATACAATAAGTTTTAAAACAAACACAATGTTAAAAATATTAAAGACACGTATCATTGTTTTCAGTAGAAAAATGTTATTGCTACATGTTTAAGTAACATAACTGGTGCAGGTGCCCTCATCATGATGGATGCAAAGTTCTGTTGCATGGCAACTGAGTTGACCAGAGCAGGTCTGCAGTTAAATATGGTTTAATACATGTATGAATACCTCCTATCAGAAGAAAGTAGAATTAATAGGAGACATGCATATCAATCCTGCCATAAGGCAAGGGGGCTCATGCCTGTCAATCACAGAGGACTAGTGGGCATATCACTGTCACAGACAGGGCTAGATTCCACTTTTTCACAAAATTAGTGTCTTTTAGAGAAATTTAAGTGTACAAATACGAGAGTCATATTCATTTGGTGCTTCCTGGTTACTACAGTAGTCCCCCTCCCCAATGGACCTCCTTCTAAGCGGACACCCGGTTCCGGCGGACACAGTAGTATAAATTGACATTTGCTTGTACTGCATATCCTTTATTTTGAAATAATAGTAATATCCCGCCTCCCAGCACAGGCAGCAGCCCGTATTTTGCAGGCTGCACTATGGATACTGAACAACCAGGTATGCAGTTGTGGTCGGAAATTAACATGCACACCTTGTATTAAAGAAATACAGGTCTTGGAAAGGAAAGGGAAAGATGGTAACCCTTATCAGGACTTCCATTACTGTGTACAGGGCATGGAAATGCCCGAGCCTTAGAAGTGGGGATAGGATCAGAAGGAAAGAGGTTTTTTAGCTCAGCTGACTTTTCAGTCAACTGAACTTCTGTGAGGGTCCGTCCACAATTCACATTTTTTTGCTTCTCAAAAATCGCTGGCCAGACCCACTTCAAACTTGGCTGGGATGTGCCCTGGCTGGGTCTCTACCAAGTTTGTTCAAATGGTCGTGCTACAATGATTTTCAGATTTTTTATGATGTTTAATATGTTTTTTGGGCAGATTGTAGAAAATCTTCTCTGAAACCGCTCACTCGATTGTTTAGAGATCACACAGGAACACTCCTAGGGACTCCCAGTTCTGAATTTGTACACCAGGTGGTGCTGCAATATTTTACTGATTTTAAAGAATATTTGTGTGTTTTTCCTACTTTAGACTTTTGCTTCAGAACCGTCACTCAGATTAAGCTGAAACTTGGTGGATATGTTCCTTGCGAAGGTTCAAACAAAGTTCTTCACTAGCAGGCAATGCAGAGGATTCCTGATTTTGCATAATTTTTACAATTGGGTTACTTATCTTTAAATGCACCTTTCCTATTGGTTACTATGTAAGTCAATGGGGATTTCTAATCCTAATTCACATTATTGACTTCTGTGAAACCATCTGTCCGATTGACTTTAGACTTGGTGGCAATGTACTTTTGGTGGGTCCCTAGCAGAACTTGTTAAATGGACATGCTCCATTGGTTTTTGGGTTTCTTATGAATTTTTTAAAAATGTTTTTTGGGGCAAGTAGTCAAAAATCTCTTTGTCTGAAACCGCTCACCCGATTGCTTTGATATCACACATGAACACTCCTGGATACTTTTAGTTCTTAGTTTTTTTTTCACCAGGAGGGGCTTCCATTTTTATGTAATTTTTTTAAAGTGTTTTTTGTCTGTTATGGCTATTTTTACTTCTCCTCCAGAACTGTCCTGCAGATTAAGCTGAAAATTGGTGGATATGTTCCTTGTGGAATGGTCAAACAAAGCCGTCCACTAGGTGGAACTGCTGTAGATTCCTGATTTTTAATGATTTTGTCAATTTGGGTACTTAACAGTAATGCACCATTCCTATTGATTACTATGCAAGTCAATGGGCATTCTAATGGTGATTCACATTTTCCACTTGTTCCCCCAAACTGTCGTCCAGATTGTCTCCAAACGTGGTGGCAATGTACCTTGGTTGGGTCTCTACCAGATCTGTTCAAATGGACACGCTCTAGTAATTTTTGGATTTTTAATGAATTTCCTTGTCCATTTTGGGATTAAATCTTAAAAAATTGCCAGGGTATATGTACATGTCAACTGAACACAGGACTGTTACAGTCTTCTTGTTTTTTGTTTTTTTTTTTGTAAGCCACCTGTATATCACAACAAATACGTGGTGTGCCACAGGATTATTATATTAAAATTATTGCACATGATTAAAAATTAAGTAATTACATAAAAAAACACTTGCATTAATCTTTATATATATATATATATATATATATATATATATATATATATATATATATATATATATATATATATATATATATATATATATATATATATATATATATATATATATATATATATACATATATATATATATATATATATACATATATATATATATATATATATATATATATATATATATATATATATATATATATTGTAATAAGGTAAATCTTTGTCTGTAATTGGCTGAGGAGCCTGGGTCAAGCATAGGTGTATAATATTATGCAATAGAATGTGATCTAGAGTACATGATGGCAAGTTATATATTCACAAGGGGGTGGTCATGTTTGAGCATGCAAAAGCCAAACGTGCTGTTGCCAGTGCAGCACAGTGTTCTTCATTGAGGATAAAGTGAATGTATCTATATTAAGAAATAAATAGATCATGTGGGTATTCAGGGAGCAATCGATACACACTATGCTTTGTGTCATGTGCTAATGTGTCCCTCCTACCGCTAATCTGCAATAGCACATGGCATCTCATGCTATATTTATATATAAAACCAGTGGGTCCACACCAGTGTCACACCCTGCAGAGCAATAATTGTGAATCATGTGCACTATAACATCATTTATAAATAACACTGGCAGAGTAACCAAATTTATCAGAGCAGTTGGATAAGATCGGTTTTTTATTTGTTGTAGGACTGTGTCAAATTCTGCTGTAATTTAGCCAGTGATGTACACAAGAAGAAGCTTGGTGTCCTAACACCACGCTTAAGTCTCCTTGGACCACTTGAAGCATTTTTAAGGGAGTTGCTTCCCCCTGACGGCTACAAGATTGCCACTGACAGACTCTTTGTCTCCATCACCAGCATTGAGACACGCAAGAATATGCTGGTTTCAAAGTTTGAGTCAAATGAGGAACTGATCAAGGTAAGAAACAAATTTATGTACCTTGAGTGGCTGTTCATGCACCACAGGGCAACTCATCAAGTGGGGTCACACAGACAGTGTGGCATACTATCAGTATCTTGGCCATTGCATACATGTAGTACAGTGATCCCTGTGTTGAAGGACCCCTCCTATGAGTGACCACCTACTTTGAAAGACCACATATATCTGTTAAAACGACCAGCAACTATGTAAAATGAACAGAAATTATGATGGCATAACACAAATTTGAGCCATATCTGGCCAATATGCCACAAGTCGGCTAACAAAATACATGCACACAAGTCACCCATTGTTATAAAATTTACATGGGTTCTGTCAAATTTACTGAGTGCAAACAATTTAACTGATGTCTTTCTGCAGTAAATTTTCATACTTGTAACAAGTATTTAATTTGATCAATCAGTATCTATTCCTCCTTATTTCAAATTCTCACAAGATGTCAGATCTCTCCATTCATTTACAATTGCAGTGAATGTGTCATACTGCACGTGTAATAGGCCTCTCCATAGGGGATCTCAGAGGATTTCGACCACCGTATTTCTTTCTCTGCATGCTGGGATATTATGGATGGTTTTGTGAACTAAACTTCATGAGGATCGACAGAAATTTAGTTGTGATGCAAACTTTATTGCTGCTACTCGTAATCATTTACATCATCCATCTTGAAATGCTTCAAATCAGTCAGTGACCTCATTTCCAAAGTCATAGGGAAACTTAGTCAGCTGAGCACAATCCTCTTGTTTTGTTCTTTTTGGAGCATTCTTTGTTGTTCACTAAGCCAAAAAAGTTTGGGGGTGTGGGGGGGGGGCACTAAACTTGGAAAGCTTGGTGTAGACTTCATTGTGACACAATCTCCATTTAGGGTACTACTGGACACTGTGCAAGTAGAACTAGAATTACTGTACAAGTTTTTCTCTTCGTGTGACAAATTTTTATTTTTTCATATGTGTTTGTGAATGTTATCATTGACTACGTGAACAATGTACGTTGTACCTTTCGATGAGACAACAGCTATGCGTAATCAGGCTTCAGCTCAGAATACTACTAATCTCACGTGTACATAAACTATATAGTCATTCGAAGATCAGTATTGACTGTTTAAAAGATACCACTATAATGAGCATGATAAGTGAGATAACCTTCGGTACTGGACTCCAAACTGCAAACAAGATCAAGGTTAAGGTTTTACCACCACACCCTCAGTGTGTTAGTCCGGCAAAGTGTAGCTTTTTCTGCATGCTCAGTGTTTATCTCAACAAGTTGTGCTCACTTTGGTGTTTCCATTATCTCTTGAACATGTAAACCAATTCAAATGATAAAATATCCCTTCAGCAAAATTTAAAGGGGAAAAAATTGTCATATTTTCAAGGTATATCTTAAATTTTCAAAACATAGCTAAAATATAAAAATTTGTTTTACATTCAGACTGGGACCATCTCTTTTTTTTTTTCTATAGAAATGCTGCTGCAATGTTTGAAGCATATAGTGATTCCGGATTCTAATTTCTCGTAAAATCACCTCTCATTCTGGTACATGTATAAATATACTAACATCTCTGTATTTCCATACACATGTATCCAAAAAGCAAAACAGATAAAAGACCCCCCCCCCCCAAGAAAGACAAAATATAAGTTTCAGCTTAAAACCTTTGTAGGCCCACTTTGTGCTTATCACACTCAAAGTATTTTATAGGTAAGTTGTTGACTCAGTCCAAAACCTAGTTGGGAACTTATGAAACATAAGTACATTGTCACTGCAAAAATAATATTTTCAAAGTCTAATGGTCCAAGGATATAAATGCTCCTATTTTTCACGTATATATTTTTTTAATTTACTTGTCCTGAATAAGAGGACCTGTGACTTTTACTCACAAAGATTTCATGATTTGAGATTCTTTCTGAAGCATGTAAACTTTCATGAGCCATTAAATCCTTTTATTAACATGATTATAGTCAGTAGCTCTTACAGTGACTAAAAAAATCTTGCTCCTAAAAATCTTGCCCCACTCTTGAACAGGCAGCTGGAAAATGACATGCCACACAGTGTGAAAGCCACTTACCACTTACAAATCTACCATGCAGACAGAATGGCAGGCAGTGAAGGGGGGCTGGGGGGACGGGGAGGACCCAGTATGTTGGTACAGGGAATAAATTTGCCCCAGTGGAAGAGAAGGAAAGTAGAGGAATTAAGTATTTGTGGTTGGTGAGGACAGATAATAATGGGGTGTCTGGTACACAAGTATTTTAGATAAAATGTCCAGTATGTCAATTCAGAAAACCCCTTTTAACCCCTTCCCCAATTCCTGTGTATACTTAGGTGACCAAACATACATGTATTGGAGCAAACAATGGAAGAGAACATGATATGATAAAGTACATTATGTGCCTAAGGCTGTGCTCAAAGTACATCATGTGTAACTGCTAATGTTTATGTACCCATTCATGAAAATCAATAAAAGGAAATCAATTTTTGCAGCGTAGATGTTGTGTTTGTACAGCCGAGACAGCCACATACTTTTCAGCAGGATGGTCAATATTTAAGGTGTAGTTCTACAAAAGGACCACAACAGCGATATGCCGTATGTTGATAAATGGTCAAAGGAACAGCCAGTAATTATAAGTGGACTTTTATACTGCATGATGTTTTCAGTTTAAAATCAGCTGTATACTCAAACTGCTTGGATGTTTTGCACGCAGTGTATACACCTGCGCTCAAAATAAACAAATGCTGCGCCCTTGAACATGTTGAAATAAGATTAAGTGCAGAACACCCAATGCCTACCATGTAAAGTTTTTGCTGTAGGGCATGATACCTTGGGAGGTCTCATCTATCCAGATAGGTCTCATCTATCATAGCAGGTCTCACCTATTCAGGTAGGTCTCACCTATCCTGTAAGGTGTCATCTGTCCTGGCAGGTCTCACTTATCCTGGTAGGTCTCTTCTATCCTGGTAGGTCTTATATATTGTGGTAGGCCTCATCTCTCATCTGTCCTGGTAGGTCTCATCTGCCCTGATAGGTCTCATCTATTCTGAAAGGTCTCATCCAACCCGGAAGGTCTCATACATTACTGGTCAAACTAGTCTGTCCTGGAAGGCCCCATGTATCCTGGTAATTCTCATTTATCGTGGTAGTTCTCATCTATCCTGATAGGTCTCATGTATCCATGAAGGTCTCATAAATGTAGATGGGTCTCACTTACCCTGGTAAGTTTCATCCGTCTTAATAGATCTCTTCTATCCAAGAAGGTCTCCTCAGTTCTGGTAGATCCCATCTACCCTGGAAGGTTTCATTATGTCCTTGTATGTCTCGCCTATCCTGGTAGATCTCATCTATCCAGGAAGGTTTCAGCTACACTGGTAGGCCTCATATATATCTTGGTAGGTCTCACCTATCTCGATAGATTTCTTCTATTTAGTCAAGTCTCATCTGTCTGAGTAGGTCTCCTCTATCCTGGAAGGTCTTATCTGTCCTTGTGGGTTTGATCTGTCCTGGAAGGTCTCATCTATGGTAGATCTCATGTATCCTGGTAGATCTAATGTAGTCAGCAAGGTCTCATTTTTCTTGATATGTCTCAGTTACCCTGGTAGGTTTCATCTGTTGTGATAGATTTCTTCTATCCAGGAAGGTCTACTCATTTCTGGTAGATCCTATCTATCCTGATAGGTCTCATCTATTCTGGTAGGTCTCATTTCTCCTGGAAGAGCTCATCTATCCTGGTTGGTCTTGTCTTTCTTGGAAGGTCTTATCTCTCCTGGTGGATCTCATCTGTCGAGAAAGGCCTCTAACGTGGTGGGTTCCTGGTAGGTTTCACCTGTCTGGATAGAATTCTTCTATCCAGGAATGTCTTATCTGTCTAGCTAGGTCTCATCTTCATGTATTCTGAAAGGTCTGATCTATCCTGGAAGATCTCATCTATCCTGGTAGATATCATCTATCCTGGCAGGTCTCATCTATCCTGGAAGGTCTCATCTATTATGGTAGATCTAATCTACCCTGGTACGTCACATCTATCCTTGCAGACTTCATCTATCCAGGAAAGATCTCATATATCCTGGTAAGTCTCATCTATCTGGATAGATTTCTTCTATCCAGGAATGTCACATCTATATTGGAAGATATCATCTGTCGTGGTAGGTGGTGTCTGTTCTGAACGGTCTCATCTATTTAGGAAGGTTTCATCTATCCTCGTAGGTCCCATTTGTTCTAGTAGGTTTCATCTGTCCTGAGAGATCTCCACTATTCAAGAAGGTGTCATCAGTTCTGGTAGATCCTATTTATCCTGGTAGGTCTCATGTGTTCTGGTATATCTCATCTATCCAGGTAGATCTCATATATATCCTGGTAGGTCTTGCTTATCCTGGAAATCTCATCTATCGTGTTTGATCTCATCATTTCCAGGAAGGTCTCATCTATCCTGGTAGGTCTCATTTATCCTGGTAGGCCTCATCTATCTGGATATATTTCTTCTATCCAACAAGGTCTAATCTGCCTTAGTAGGTCTCATCTATCATGTAAGGTTCCATCTGTCCTGGTAGGTCTCATCTACATATATCCTGGAAGGTCTGATCTATTCTGGAAGGTGTTATCTATCCTGGAAGGTCTTGTCTGGCTTGGTAGGTCACATCTATCATGGTAGGTTTCATCTTTCCTAGTAGATCTCATCTATCCTTGTAGGCCTTATCTATGCAGGAATGTCTCATCTGTTCTGGTAAGTCTTCCCTATCTGGATAGATCTCTTCTATTTAGGAATGTTTCATCTGTCATGGTAGGTCTCATCTATAATGGAAGATATCATCTGTCCTAGTAGGTGGTATCTATCCTGAAAGGTCTCGTCTATCCAGGAAGATCTCATCTATCCAGGAAGGTTTCATCTATCCTGTTAGGTCTCATTTATACAGGTAGGTCTCATCTATGTGATTAGATTTCTTTTATCCACGAATGTTTCATCTGTCTACGTAGGTCTCATCTATCTTGTAAGGTTTCATCTGTCTGGTACGTCTCATCTTTGTGTCCTGGAAGGTCTTATCTATCCTGGGAGATATTAATATATCCTGGAAGGTCTCATATATCATGGTAGGTCTCATCTATCGTGCTAGGTCTCATGTATGCTTGTAGGCCTCATTTTTTTCAGGACGGTCTTCTCTATCCAGATTAGTCTTATCTATCTGGATATATTGCTTTTCTCCAAGAATATCTCATCTGTCTTGGTAGATCTTATCTATCCTGGTGGATATCATCTGTCCTGGTAGGTCTCATCTATCCAGGAAGGTCCACCTGTCCTGGTAGATCTCATTTATCCTGGTATGTTTCATCTACGCTGATAGATATTTTCTGTCCAGGAAGGTCTCATCAGTTCTGGTAGATCCCATCTATCCTGGTAGGTATTACCTATCATGGTAGGTCTCATCTATCTGGGTATATTTCTTCTATCCAGTAAAGTTCCATTTATGTAAGAAGCCTCTCTGTCCTAGAAGGTCCCATTCTAATGTATCCTGGAAGGTCTTATCTATCCTGGTAGATCTCATTTATCCTGGGAGGTCTCATCTATTCAGTTAGGTCTCTTCTATCCTGGTAGGTCTCATCGATCAAGATAGATTTCTTTTATTCAGTTTGGTTTCATGTGTTTAAGTAGGTCTTATCTTCCCTGGTGGGTCTGATATATCCTAGAAGGTCTCATCTATCCTGGTAGATTTCATCTATCTTGGCATATTCAATGTAATTAGGAAGGTTTCATCTATCTTGATAGGTCTCATCTACCCCGATAGGTTTCGTTTATCCTGATAGATCTCTTCTATCCAGAAAGGTCTCATCGATTCTTGTAGATCCCAACTCTTCTGATGGGTCTCATCTATTCTGGTAGACTTCATCAATCCAGGAATATCGCAACTACCCAGGTAGGTCTCATCTATCCTGGAAGGTCTCCTCTATCCTGGTAGGTTTCATTTATCTTGGTAGATCTCATGTATGTGGATAGATTTCTTCTGTCCAGTAGTGTCTCATCTGTCTTAGTAGGTCTGATCTTTCCTGTAAGGTCTCATCTGTCCTGGTAGGTCTAATGTACATGTATCCTGGAAGGTCTGATCTATCCTGGAAGGTCTCTTCTATCCTGGTAAATACCATCTATCCTGGAAGGTTTTGTCCATCCTCCTAGATCTAATGTATAATGGTAGGTCTCATCTTTCCTGGTAGATATCATCTATCCTTGTAGGCCTCATCTATCTAGGAAGGTTTCATCTATCCTGGTAAGTCTCATCTATCTGGATAGATTTCTTCTATCCAGGAATGTCTCATCTGCCGTGGTAGGTCTCATCTATCCTGAAAGGTCTCATCTGTCCAGGAAGGTCCATGCATCTATCCTGGTAGGTCTGACTCTCATCTATCTTGATAGGTCTCATCTGTCCTGGTAGATCTCATCTATTATGATACGTGTCATCTTCAGACATTTGTTGAAAATGATGTGACTGATGCAGACAACATTTTATCTACCCTGCTTTTGCATGATCAGCAAATGGGGTGAAGGGTTAATGTTGAAGGGTTTTCTGTAGGAACTGGTCAAGCAGAGCCTCATGTTAACACTTACCTGGTCAAACCAGTCTACAGCTGAATGGGAGAACTTACAAGGATAACATGTCAATAGTCAACAGCTTTCGTTAATGCTCCATGGGTGCTAGGCAACCATTGGGTACGCCAAGGAAAGCTCTGTTAACTCTTACCAGTCATATGACATTTTAATGGTTAAAGGTTCAGAGCCTCGAAGTTCCCCCACCCCCACCCCCACCCCCACTGCGGGAGATCTCTCAGGTTTTTTTCTGGACCTTTTTTATGAAGTCTCCCACTCACCCGCTTTTTGTAAAATTAAAAAAGTAGCATCATTCCATCGGTGACTGTAAAGTTGCACTTTTTTGTCATGTTGTTGTTGCATTATATATACATGTGGAATACATGTATGTCCAGGATGGTGCCTAAGATGGTTGAAAATGCAGGAAATGAAGGTGCAAATTTCGAATTTGTCCAGGGGGAGCATGCCCCCAGACCCCCTAGCTATGCTTCACCCCTTCGGCACTTGTCCTCTCACTCTTCAGTACCTGCAGGAGGAAGATCTCCTACTTTTAACATACATGTAAGCCACTTTGGAGGCTCTGAACACACAGGATTCTCATTAGCATGCAGGAAGCACAAATGGCCTATTACTTGGCAGGCTTTGGCTTTCTACTTCTGGGAGTTTTTTTTTATTATCATCTTTTGTACATTAAAATGTGCCACAAATTCTAAGTATTGGCCTCTTGTTTACTCCAATCTCATACTTCACATCTTAATGCTGATCATATGCTTTGACAGTAGACTCAGTGGAATTTCTTGCTGACAAAGCATTTTGGGAATACTGTTCAGGTCTATCAGATGCCCACTACATATATGTTGACTCAGCAGTTTTCTGTTCAAGTGGATCAAGTGTCTACACCTATGGTTGGTAGAAGTATTTAGTGCACGGCCCATTTCAAGGAAAACTATTGATGCTATTACAAGATAGTGCATGTGAATATTTAGGGGTTACATTAAATTAAATACATAAGTTTACTTACACCGAAGAAGTCATTTGCAAAATAGAAATACATGATTGTCATCGGTGAAAGCGTGAATGCTGGGCACAGTAAAAGCAGCAAATCTGGCTCTTTATTTTCATGGCATTAGGAGTCAGATAGTTCTTCTGAAGTTTTCTCTAATGATTGCAAGACATACATGTACATGTATGCAAGGATATTCACTGTGCCTCTACATTTGGTACCACTGAAGGAAACGTCTTGACTGTTGACCTTGTGCCCGGCCTCCATTTGCATATCCACCAGAAGCCTTTTTTTTTTCCGAACATGTTAGTTTTACCTTCAATAAACTAACTGTTAATTGTTAATAACTTGTATTTTCATAGAATTAGGACTGGGATAGTTGTTCTGAAGCTTTCTGTTACAATTGCCAGACATAGGCCTACGGAAGGGTATTCACTGTATAGGCACATTTGGTATTGATGAAGGCAATGTCTGATACCCGGCCTCCAGAAGCGTTGTTTTTTTCCAAACATATTAGTTTTCCCTTCAGTAAAACTAACCGCTAATTGTAAATACATGGAACTTGTTTTCTGTTATACAACTTTGCTTCCTTTAGGCATGGACATATTCCGTGCTTTAGATGAGTGATTCTCCATCTGGCATACATGCTGAGCCTGCCCATAATGATTTTTCGATGGTACAGGATGTTCCTTGTTGTAGATTTAAAGTAACATCATTACGGAAAAGGCAGTGCCAGCAAATCATTGCTGCGTGCACAATAGACTATTTGCCCAGCTGTTAATATTGTTTTTTGCTCGCAATGAAATTCGTAATAATTGCGCGCCTACTGTTTGCTAGCAAAGGGTATCGCGCTATTTGTGTGCAAATTATTGCACTACAGGGGCGGCATCGTTATTTTTCACAGATGACCATGCGCTAAAATTTGCAGGCATCATGTGCAATCAGAGGGCAGTTTTTAATGAACAGTACATTGTACTGTAATACATGGTATGAGGAATATGATGTGAGGTTAGTTCACAAGGAATAGGTCAACTTGCCACAACTCAGAGCAAATATGTACATGGTCAGAGTTGATATTATTTGAGTTGAATTATACATGTAAGGTATTCAACATGTGTAAATTAAAATCTCTAGTTCCATGCAGAAATTGAAAATTTAATCCTTTAAAAACTGTGAAATTGAGTAGGTCATGCTCTTGGATTTTTGGTGAAAGGCTGGTAGCCTTGAATACATGTATTTCCAAATTATGCTTTCTAGATTTAGCAGCTTCAATAACTGTAATAGGTATAGACAGTACTTATGTAAAAAGTGGCACTAGTATTGTCATGATGGTTAAGATTGACAATACTGAGACACTGATGTGCAGTGTTCCGTGTTTGTAATTCTGATGATGGGGTTCACTAAGTTAATGGGTGGGTTTTTTTAACACGATGCATAGCATATAACGATAAAAATTTTAAGATGAACCCAATGGGAACATTACATATTATTTGTTGTTCATGCATATGTGGGTGGCAGCCAGGAATACTAATTGTACATAGCATACAATTATTATTAAACCACCATGTCACAGCACTATCAAAGGGCTCAAGATAGTGCTATACATGTAGGTTACAAATTGCATTAATTTTTTTCTTTTTTTTTTATGCACTGAATCTTCAGATTCCAATGCGGTCCAAACTGGAGATGTTAAGCATGCTAACAGTGGTTTAAACTGACATTTCGGGACTTGAAAATTGTTTAATTTAAGTCCACAAAATTTTATTAAATTAATCAGCTTGAGTTTCTGTACACTGGAATAATTATTTATTTGTATCTGTTTGTATGCTTGTAGTGCCTACTCGCCAGCAGTTATGTTCCTTTTATGACCGGCACCAAGCCTGTTGTCATAGGGGAGAAGGTATGGACATTTACATATATATCACCTCTTTTTTTCCCTCATGCTACACCAGTTATTCATATTCCTGCATCGACATGCCTCGCATAAAGTGTAATTTTTACAATGCCTTGTGCAAAGACCACCCCCATTTTGCATTACTTGGTGTAGAGGCAGTGTGTGTGTGTGTGTGTGTGTGTGTTTTTTTTGTTTTGTTTTATGGTTTTTTTTTTTTGGGGGGGGGGAGATTTCCTGTTCTAAAGTCAGTGGTTTTTGCATGGCCTGGTATAAAGTCTGGCTTTTGCATTGCCTTGTGTAAAGTCAGCGGGACTTCCTTTGCCTGGTGTAAAGTCATGGGCTTTTGCATTGCCAGATGTAAAGTCTAGTTTTTGCATTGTCTGGTGTAAAGAGAGTTAGTGGGGCTTGCATTGCCTGGTGTTAAGTCTGTCTTTTGTACTCAAGGTACTGCATGGTGTAAAGTCAGTGGTCTTTGTATTGTGTGGTATAAAGTCCTGATTTTAGCATTGCGTGATTGAAAGTGAGTGTTTTTTAGTTGCTTGCCATGGCAAAGTCTCAACATGGTTTTTACATTGCTTGATGTAAAGTCTCTTGTTTTTGCATTCTTGGGTATGAAGTCAGTGGTTTTTGCATCGCTTGGTGCAAAGTTTACGGTTTTTGCATTGCTTGGTGTAAAGTCAGGCATTTTTGCATTGGTTGGTGTAAAGTCAGTGGTTTTTGCATTGCTTGGTGTAAAGGCTGTGGTTTTTTGCTGGGTGTAAAGCTTACGGTTTTTGCATTGCTTGGTGTAAAGTTTACGATTTTTGCATTGCTTGGTGTAAAGCTATATTACAGAAGGTGCCACTAAGCCAGCTGCAGGTCATGGCTTGCAATATAACGTATAAGGCAATGCAAGTGCCACTGATTCAGGTAATGACAGCTCTGATATGAAAAGAGTTTATGTATTTTTTATCGGTCCACCCCAAAGGTAGGACCCATTACATATGTCGTTTGTTTGTCCATCCATCTGTCCATGGTTCCATCGCTCCACCATTTGTTTGTGTACACAATTTGCAAGACTTACTGGCCACCTGAATCTCAAATCTACCTCATTTGTACCTCAATTGTACATTGATACCATTACATGTCAGTGACTGTGCCTCATTTTCAATGTCACATGACCCATGTATGTGCCAACAGTCAATGCTTGGATTTGAAGTGTTTCTAGTTTAAACTGCTTTTTATTGCATTTTACTTTTGCATGGAGTGCAAGCCAGCACGATATATTATCATGTTTATCACAATGAAGTTCACACTTCCAAATACAGGATCAAAATATAAATTCGTATTCCAATGGTATGATAATAAATATACTATCTGCATGATTTTATCAAATATTCCTGTTTGCTGGCTGTATGTACCAATAGGGTGTGTCTAAATGCTCATATATAGTTACAATAAAAATGGTTCAACTTAAACTGATAAAAGTGAGTTCTAATCATGTCATTTTTTCTCAAGTTCCCCAATACATGTAGGTCAATAATATTATGTACATGATATTATTATATCAATTTTCATTCCAGAAATTTATGGATGGTGGACTGACAGACAACCTTCCAATTCTTGCAGAAGGCCGCACTGTCTGTGTCTCACCATTTGCTGGCAAACAGGATATTTGCCCCACAGACAAGAAAGGCAAAAGCTGGTACTGTAATATAAACAACCAAGATTTCAAGGTCAATGTACCAAATGTTGTCAGAGGACTTCATGCTTTCTTCCCTCCAAAACAAAGAGAGCTTCAATTTTACTATGAAAGGGGCATGCGTGATGCAGAAAACTTCTTGAAGAAGGAAAACATCTATGAGGAAATGTCAACTAAATCATCTATGGTTACAGGGTCTCCAAGGAAAGCAGTAAAGGAAACAAAGGTGCCGACAGTACAATATGTTACCCATATTTGAATCATGTCTTTGATTCGTTCATTCAAATAATTTATCGACAATTTTTGTGAAAAGCAAATTCCACTGGTCTCAGAAATGTCAGCAATGTTTAATTGTTGGTGATATTTTAAATTGATTATCATTAATATATCAATTATAGGCAAATTCCTTGTTTGCAACGTATCAGATTTTATACAAATTATATAGTACTTTGTGTTGAGCATTTATTGAGTGGACACCAGTGGGCAGATACTGCCTTTTCTACTAACACCATTTTCTATATATGTACGTGCAGGTTTACTTTCTGATATACAAATGTACCATGTGTCATCTTGTGCTGATTACGGGTATCTTCCAGTGGAACTTTCTGCGATTTTTTTAGTGGAAAAGAGTGGGTAAATGGCATAGATCGTCTCTTGACAAAGTTGAGGTGCAAAAAGAATTTCTTATGGTGCTGAGTGTTAAAGTTTGCTTGGGCCGATCTGTTCAATATTTTGTTTTGATTTCTCACCAATTTGAAGCCAGAAAGAACAAGACTCTGAAGTAATGTTGACAATGATGTATGCAGTCTTAGTAAGTGTGTACATGTACATGTTGGGCAGAGTGGGACTCTGTCTATTAACACTTTCAAGTCTGAAAATCAATCTCCTATATAAACATGCATACACATGTAGCTTTGTGTAAAAATCATTAGGATAAATATATTATGTACTAAATGTTACTTTGTTTAGACAATACAGCATACAAGTATAGCGGGTGTAATGCAAATCACAGTGGTTAGATGCTGTGTCAGTGAAACGGAACTTATCATGATGATTTTATCAACATAGAAAGGCCAGGAAAGGCCAGATAGGCTGGCTTGTTTGCCATAGTGATTTTGTGCAACAGGTTTTTCTTACTGAGACTCATCAAAAAGAGAACAAGAGTAAATCGTCTGCACAAACAAATGGCATACTTTAATGTAAAGATCATATCAGTTCTCCTGACTCTTTAAGTACCAAGTTTTGGACTGAGTCAACAGTTTGCTCAGCATGCATTGGGCACAATGCACCCAAAGCGCACCAAGGAATGATATTGACCCACACCATTATATTCTCTGGAACTGTAGACTGGTACTTGAATGAAATGTTTTTTTCACCAAGAATAAGAATCTAGCATCCTAATTATAATTTTGAGATGAATTTATCTCAAGTAGTTTGACTTAAGTCAAAGTTTACATTGAAAGAGTAACTGCAAGAGGCAAACATGCTGGGCCATCAACTTGAGGAGTCCAATCTGCACACATGGATCTTTTGATACACGTATTGTGGTATAATAATCAACATAGGCCACATTTTACATCTGACATGACGTGGAACTTGGGAAGGTAATCTTCTCAGTTCTGTGTCACTTAAGTGCCATTGCAGTGTGCTATGAAAGCCCAAACCCCAGTGCCACGAAAACCACAATGCCATGAAAACCCCAGTGCCATGAAAACTCCAATGACTACTATGAAAACCTCAAGTGGCATTAAGACTCTAATGCCACAATAACTGGCCATGCAACAAGAATATTAATATTTAAAAGTTAATAAGGTTGAGCTGTTGTATTGTTACCGTTCAGTGATAATATATTTACTTTTCATTGTAAACCAAATTGTGGCTCTAACAGTAATACATGTACATGCATGTTGAAATTATAGTTCCCTCATCATGTTGATTTGGCTAATTAAACATAAAATTATACTCCATCTGTGCCTACAGTAATTATCACATATTTCATGGCTGACTAGATATCCACAAGCCTTCTGTGGAATTCAAATCAGCTGGGCATGCTCTGTTGCCATCAAAGGTCACGAGATACAACTTTTTCCCACTTAACCCAGGGATGTAGGTATACAGCACTGAAGGTTGAAACTAGGGCAAGAACTCTTCACAGTTAGGAGATTGGCTTACCAGGAGTTCTGCATGTGTTTTTTATGAACAAGATTCTGCAGTTTTTTTATGAAAATGGTTCAGGAGGTCATAAAGAAAGAGAAAATTTCTTTTGATTACAGTGGTAACTTAACAAATTGAATGGGCCAATGGTTGCTTTCTATTTTGAAACAAACTTGACCTAAATCTGCCATTGGCTGCCAGCACTGACCTCAAGGACTTGGTGTACTGTATTTTGTAGTTTACATTAACATGTCTCAAAGTCTTACTGTGGTATCAATGCAATATGCATCCAATAAGTAACCCGTTTGAAATTTGCCTGAAAACTTTTAAGTTTTTAGTTAGTTTATTAAACTAACAAATGTTGTATTTGAAGTTCCAAGAAGTAACTCGATTCATGCATTAGTCAGTCATAAAAGGCTTGGCTGGACACACCTTCAGTGTGTCAGCTTGACATTCTATCGACAAATAATATTTGTTCTATGTGCTAATTCATGTTTAAATTCAGGTGGTTCAGTCAACCTTGTGAAAGCATGTACACATATGAGTGGTTAAGATGGTTTAAGTTAATTTAAAAAAAATGCAGTTTTCTTTCACATTGTATCTGCTGTACATATTCAATGCAAAGTGCAACATTCTTATACATTTCCATGTGCCTGTTTAACAGTTAAAAATGAAGGAACTCAGTCTGTACCAGAGATCTTAATTCCTATAATGCTCGTGACAAATACTTTGGATTATTATTATGAATTTTAAAATATATGTAGAACTTCATCATGCAAGACACTTGGACTCAAATACCAACATGGCCTGGAGTGGTTTTTATTCCATACTCATTTAATCTGTAGGGACTAAAACAGGTTGTTTACACACTTTTGATGAAGCAAACCATTCTCGTGTCAGTGAATTCAAGCTCTGACATGCAATTAGTGCAACATAATAGGTCGCATGCTAGTTGTAAATCAAATAGTTTTCTTTTTCTGATTATGATGTCTCTTTGTAACATTTCTTTACACTTTCACAACAAAATAATGATCTCGGAGTATGGAATAAAAGTAAAACCAAGCTTGTGTGCTCACTTGCATGGCATTCTTTGTGATCCCTCTGTGCCCAAAACACATTGAGCAATCATAAAGAATGTTTGTGCATGTAAGCACATTTGCTAAGTTTACCACCATGCACTGCCTGGCAAGTCGCACTCAAACTGCAGCAAGGTCAACTGAGGCCTGACCTGTCTGGTAGCACATAGTCCCTGACCAAGGTCTGGACCAGTGTTGTGGGGAATAGTTTGACCTTTTGGTTCCCGAGAGTCAATATATATGCATTTGCTGTGGATCCATTACATAGGGACTAAGGGGTTAATTTGAGTTGCCATCATGATATTTGATAAGCTAGCTATACTTAACACCGCTACCCTTGCTAATATAACTAACCAACTTAACTGGTGAGGTTAAGCCCACAGGTGTCCATTATGCTCAACAGAGGTGCAAAATTGAGTTCACCTGTTCAGTGATGAATGTACTTAAGTACAAGCACCGGTAATTGTGAAAATAGAATCCAAGATCTCTCCTGTCTTAACATTGTACACTGAACTACAAAAATTATTTGTTTAATTTGTTTCAAGTTATACAATGACTGCTGTATTGCAGGTATATTATATATGACATGTTTGAAGTAATTCTGCAGAATTCTGGTACCTTTCCTGGTACTATGGTATATTGATGGTGTTTAATGACTTTATTATCTCATACTTTGTGTTCATTGTGTGTGATTATACATGCATGACTGTGCCATTTTGTTTATAATGACATGAGTAATTCACTATGTACATGAATGATTTGGATATGTGAGTAAACATTTTAAGAGATTATTTACAATATACAGATTTTACTCTATTGTTTTGCCCTAAAATGGGGTAGCTTGGTTGGTGTCCTATTTAATACACAGTAACTGGGAACTCAATAAACTAAATTGGATGTGAAAACAAAACATATATTCTCAGAAAATGTGAAAATAGATTGCTTGTGCTGGAAACTGAAATCAGCAGCTTGAAATGTCATGTGCCGTTTGTGTTTCTAGTTTCTACTAGGCATACCTGAGGGTCACACTGGTCTCCCCATATATTAAAATTAGGTCACCGCTTTTGTCCCTTCACAGTGAAATAGGGTAGGATGCTTATAGTTGTTAAGAAATGACCTGCCAGATGAGGATTGGTCTATGACTTGAATGAGATCAGTGGTAAAAATGTAAGCTAAATATCATAACTCATTGCATGTAGTCTTCTGCTTTTGCTCAAGATTATTTTAATTGTTTGGGGCTTCAGGTGCTTAAGGAAACACTTTGATTTGTCATGGTCAGGTGCTTCAAGGGACAGGTTGGCATATTAGGGTGAGGTGCTCAAATATTTTGGTATAAAGAATTATTTACTTTTGTTCTCAGGTTTTAGGTTGATTTGTTTAAGCTGAAATTTCTGCACCTTATAAAGATGCTAAACAGATATTATGCATTTTTGACATAGCATAGAATGTTACTAGTTCATACATATCATATGTTTTGCAGGCGATATTGCACATAGTCAATGTGAATTGATTCTGGCAGGTCCTTTCAGTTTTGTATTCAAATGACATTTGATCTTCAAACTGTGTGAAGTTTGTCCCCTGCTGGGCAACTGTCTCTACAGGGTTAATATGACAAAAGTAGCTTGACTAAAGCTGTCATTTGTGCCAAAGTGCCATACATTGGAAAATATCTGTTCAGAAATTGACATTTGATCTTCAAACTGTGTCATTATTGGTCTCCTGTTGGGCGACTGTCTCAAAAGGGCTGAAATGACATAAGTAGCTTGACTATATATAATCATCAATTGTGCCATACATTTGAAAATATCTATTCAGAAATTGACATTTGGTTATGTTTATAGGAAAGGTCAGAATTAGCTCTGAAGTGTGCATTCACCCCAATACACAACCAAATACACAAAAATTTGGAGGGCTAGAGCTGTGTATTTCAATTGGTTTGCATGTTAAAGTAACCTTAAATAATATGGTCACTTTAGGAGCTGTGGTTATATGATTTTTGTGAGGTATTTAGTTATGCATTTAGATTTACTGTGCGAAATTTGGTGTCTCTATGTGCAGCTGTTTTCAAGTTATTAAGTTGCAAATTGCAATGTAAAGTAATGGGAATACACAATCCTCGCCCTCCAGTGACTGTAGTGCCCTCTTTTAGACAGGGCTAGAACCTTCTGTTCTTGTCCTTTGCCTATTTTACCCATTAGTTATATTCCAGAAGATGTGCTGACAATACTGAGAAATTAACATGAAGAATGCAAAATGCATATAAGTTCCAATGGAGCATGTTGCCTGTAGATGGAGCTACATGTAAATACCCCCCCCCCCCCCCCCCGTATCCAGTTGTTGTAAGTGGAGACATCTGGTGATCAAAGTAGTTTCATTCACGTGATGAAACTGTTGTATGACACAGGAAACAGGAGCTGCAAAATAATGTACAATGTACATGTACCTGACATGTTGTTGTCATTATTTACATGCTGGAGATGTATGCAGATTGTGTTTATTGTGTTTTCAGGTGCCTCACTGTTGCTCCAGGAAGCCAGCCTGAGATATTGTAAGGCAACTGTAAATGCCCCAGTCTTGAACCTGTCTTTGTGAAGAATGCTCTGCCTACACATCTGAATATTACAGTATGTTCAGGGCTCAGTTTTCTGTGTCAGAGAAATATCTTGAAGTTTTGAGTACAAATGTCATACCAATAAGGACACCACTTGTAGTATGGTGCCAGCTATATATCACGTTTCAATATTAATTGTACTTTTGTGCAGTGATTTGAGATAGCATGCATACTTTGGACATATCATAAACGTGAGATATACGAGACTGGAATAATTTCTTGAAGCCGTACTGTTTTAAAGAACTATTTTTCAATGACACTGCTGAGGAGCTTAGTGCATGTATATACAATCTAATACACTTTTATGTTGGCTGTGGATTATTATATAATCACTTTTACAAATTTCACACTGTTAAGTTGATTATATTGTTGTATTTTCCTCATCAGTCATACTTTATAATTTGTTGATAATTGAGCTTAATATACAGTGTTAATACCATGCAACGTTCAAGTTATCATGTCGTAAATATTTTGTTATTGGTTGATATTGTTTCTGTTTACATGATTTGTTGCTTACTAACTTATAAGGCTACTCTTAATGCCACTTATCTGGTACTCAGATGAAAAATAATTCTTCCTGCGTTAGGAACTTGTCTTCCCACAGTGTTGTTAAAAATATCAAAAATACATGTACATGTAACAATCTATAATAAAGACACACATATACTATTATATATTGTATTTGGGGTTGCTGATGGACCTGTTGGAGTTTGTGTTCAGGTGATCACCTACATACATGGTGCTGTGTCTTGGCAAATCTGAAAAGGAAGCGTCACTTAAGTACAAGGAAACAAAATATTTTCGAGACCTCAAGGAGGTGGTGACATTGTACATGATGAAGTATGCCAAGAAATATTTTAACTGCTGAACCTTGGGTTACAGTTCATGTTAGTACAGTGCCGCCAGAAAGTTTTACACCATCTCCTCTGGTGGCCCCTTCGTGTGGTCCTCCTCAGGTACAACTTGTACAAGGGACTCTTGCAGGGAACACTGTTAGAAAGTTTAATATAAGTCACTCAGTGTGCCTTTTGTACCTACCTGTGGCCCTCATTGGCCATAAACTGTTTATTACAGTTTGAAAAGTGGTACCTGCAAGTGGCCCCACTGGTGACCCTCCAGAGTTATGGAGCAAGACTTTCTGTAGGCACTGTATGTAAAGGATCATTGGGCATGTTTAATACAAGTTCATTTACCAATCTGTATTATTGCCAGTCAACACCCAACACTGAGCTAATGTTTATTTAAATGAGAAGCAAGCGGGGACTATACATTTGAGACTTTGGAGTCAATCCTTACCAAAAACATTGTATCTCTTCAGTGTGTTCAGCTTCAGTAATCGCTTGGAAAGGTTACTGTTTGGGGTTAATTGAGGAGCAAGTGTAACTAGGGTATTTGAGGATACACATGCAGTAATGAAATATATATATATATATATATACATATATATAAAATAGCTGTGGTAATTGTAAATGTGACAACATCAATCAAGTTTGCCTGAGCATGTTGACAGTATCAATTGTCATTTTAAGTGAAACTTACCCACACTTATTGAAAACTAATTGTGTGTTTGTAGAAAAAAGGAAAATGAAGAGGTTTTTTTTTTTTTCTTTTCTTTTTTTTTTGTTTTAAGTCTTTTATGTGATGCTTGACAGGGAATCAGGCAGACATGTAATTACCAGATAGTGACAAGGTAAGCTACATTGCAGTTTGCCAGATTTGCTTGAAATGAGCGTCTACCTTACCATGTGCAGGGGTAATTGCAATTAATGGCCACCTTTACTGCCAGATAAAAAAATGGTGTCATATATTGCACATGGTGCTAAAATGCAGGTAAATTTACAAGCAGAGGCTTTGCTGAGGTGATGCATTTACATGTATTTGCCTGAAAATTCTCTGTGAGTGAATTTACAATTTTTTTTTTTGCAATGGGCCATAATTTCAAACTTGTTACCTTGCAAATAATGCCAATGTCCACTATCTTTTAGAATTAGCATGTGCATATAACTCAATGGTGACAAAATTTTGCTCTCACATTTACATGCACATATAGGTGTTTTTTTTGTTTTTTGTTATTTTTTTTTTTATAATGGCTGAAATGTACAATACTGGCTACCTAATAGACCTGTTCATACCGAATTGTACCGAACTTTCCCAGACCCTTATTAATTACGCATTCCATTGTTGGCCTGATTGTCCAATCAGCAAGTGGCCACGTCAGGCCCACATTTCATAATGTGCACAACAGATGCCACGGCTAACGGTAGCGATTGCAGCATGAATTGTGCTGAACAGTGCAAATCTTTTACCAAAAATGTCACATCAGTGTTGAAATATGCATGTTTAGTTTGCTGACACTTTGATTTTTCATTAAACCCAAGCACATCCTGTGTTTTACTTTCTGATTCTTCCATGTTAAATCCAGCCAGCATGGTCGAGCACAAAATTTAAACAAAGGAGGGTGCACTTCCCAAACTCGGGCCGAAGTGAACCAAATAAACCCAAGTCATATGAACTGGTCTATTGGAAGCCTTTTGGTTTTGCCAAGTACAATGCTCTCATTGTTCAGCAGTGTTCCACAGCACGACAAGCCAGGTGGTCTTTCCTTTTTCCACGGTACATGTCATTACAAAATGTTGGTGACATCAGATAGACATGCTAATGCATGACAGATGGCTGTAAGGCTATGCTATCTGGAACACCTGCAAATGTTACATTTCATATTGTATGAAATGTAAATGCTGCACACTACTTGTTGGAAAAGTAAAAATAAGTATGTTTTCATAATTTTTCAAAGTATTGCACCTGAAATTGATCTTTTGCATAAGCTGACATTTTTTCATTCCGTGTTAATGAGTAACTGTAATACCAGTTATAACAGGCGAAACTACTTTGCTGAAAATTGTGACAAATGTGGATACACGGAAAGCACATACCATGTACAGTCGAAAGGCTAAATCAATGAAAATAGTTCCGAAAACTAAACTAGATATATTTTTGATCATGATACTGAAACCCACAGATCATTAAATATTGGGTAAGTCAACCAGAGCAAGAAAGTTATACCTGGGCCATTGAAACCAAAGGTGGCTGGATAATAACAGTTACTGTAATTTACCTCATGCTGTTGTGATCTTTGGTTAACATTTTCAGTGCCACATTTTTGACTGAGTCAACAGCTTTCCTCAGCTCTCTTTGGGTGCGATGAGCCCAAAGTGCAGCAAGGAAAGCTGTTGATTCAGACTATTAATATTTAAGCAACAGCATGAGTATGGTTCTAGAGAATATAATGTATTCTCTGGAACCATAATCCTGATGGTGCTTGAATAAAAGATGGCTTCACAAGGATTATGAATCCAGAATCCCTGTCATAATTAAGAGCAGTTCTTCATGAGTACTTTGACTTCAGTTGCTGTTAGCATTGAAGGAGTTAACCCTTTGCCTGGCAATCCCAACATCAGTTGTTTGGATGAATTACTAGTACAGTGGTCCCTGCCTTGAGAGACTACCCCTAGGGCAGGTGAAAACGTGGTCTCTCAAAACAGTTGGTCTTTCATTAGAGGTATAATAACATGGAAAAGATAGAACAGTGTTCTGAGAAAGCGGTCTTAAAAAGATATGCGGTCTCTCATTGGAGGGGTCTCTCAAGACAGGTACCACTGTATAATGATATCAGATTCAAGGTTGTCCTATTATAAGACTTTATACTCAGGTGCCAGCATGCCTGTATACCCCTCAAAGTTCTCTGGATCAACAGCTTCTTTGGTGTAATGGCCTGAAAGAAACCAAGGAAGACTGTTGACCTACTGTACATAAACATTATTATGAGAATTGTAAAGAAAAGCCATCAAAATCACATGCTCAAATTAGCACCTTCAGTGCCAAGTGTGACTTAAGTTGAACTGCATGGAAAGCACTGCTGTGAATAATAATGGTAAGGGTGCTATATTCATGTTCTTTGTGAATGTCTGTAGTTACATAGAATATAATAGTTCAGATAAACAGCTTTCCTCAGCACACTTTGCAGGAAAAGCTGTAGTGGCAAAAAAAAAAAAAAAGGGGGGGGGGGGGGTTAGTAGTTTTTCTTGTCATGTTTTCATGGATTGGGCACCAATGGGCAACCTGCACCGGGGAATGCTGGTAACTTTGAAGCTTTTCTCTTACTCAAAGTATGCACTCCTCAACCTGGTACATATTCACACAGGGGCTAGAAAGAGGTAGCAGTCTTGCATTTGTGTGCTGTGATAGTGATCACAAGATGGCAGCACATTTCAGTCTCAATCAGTGGGAACCAGTGTCTTGGGTGGTCATCACTAAGTATCAGTATGCTATTAGTCCTACCCAGTGTTGAATTACATGTACCACAGTTAGTAACGTGTTCAAATGTCATCTAGTGCCACACAATCAATAATGCAGTACACTGTCAGTGCCAGAAAGGGTCACCTCAAGTTAGTTATAAGTGCATACATTGACATACAATACAGTACACATGACAAGTCCTGCATATTGAAGAATCTTGACTGACGGTTCCTTAACCCTTTCCCCCTCAAACCGGCCAAAACCGGCTGGTGGTCAAATGTCGTCTGCTTCAGTGATTTCAACTAATTTCAGCAGTTATGAAAAAACAATTTGACTGAGAAATGTGCATGAGACTTATCAAGATCACTTGACCCAGGTCAACAGCTTTCCTTGGCATGGGTTGAGCACTTAGTGCCCAACCAATGCCAAGGAAAGCTGTTGACTCAGTCTTAATTCATGAAGGTCAATACATATACATATATATATATATTATGCTTGAGAAGAAAGTGAAGGGAAAATCTGAAGCAGTCAACATTTTACGTTCAAGTGAGTCAGCGTGAGTAAAAAGGGCTGGCAATCATTGGCACAGATAAAATAGTAGTGAAAATTGTGGCTCCCCAGGACAAAGTGTTGTTCATAAGGCATTTTGGTCAGTGGGATGCACATTTACTGTAAACAGATCAAACTTGCATCAATGTGGTGCAGGCCAATGGCACAACAGTTTTGGGTTTCTTTGTGATGTAATCATGAAACAGTTTCTTCCATGATCCATTTATTTGGATGATATTAAAGCTGACTTATATTGTAAAGCCATCTTACCTGTAGATCAACTTCTCTTGTGACCATTCATCCATGTCTTCCTGTTTTGTATTCATGCTGGATTTACACTTGACTTCTCCCGTCCAGAAAAAAAGATTTATTTTCATCCTATCTGTAATCACTGTCACCTCAGATACTATTTTCATATTATCCTAGTGACCAATTTTTAGTATAAGATAATAAAAAGTACCCTGTTTGTTTTAGTAAATAATTGGGCTGACTGGAACCTATATACAAGAAAAATCATTGAAAGGAATTGCTGGTTAAATACTGAAATCCTTCCAATAGATCCCCATCTCAGATGTCCCTAAAAAATCTATGGTGTATTGAAATACAGGGGACAGGTACTTTTGAAGTTTGTTCCATGTGTGGATTTAGTCCTAGTTTTGTATGGTTTATACAACCTGAATACTAAGACATTTGGACATTATATAATTTCCACTTTTTTCAAAAGTACATATGTGGCACAGTGGAGTGGAGATCCATATATCTGCAGAACTCAGTCTGCAATATATTCACTCATGTATCTGCAAAAGCCTTGCTATTCTGGATGATATATTCTCGTACATGTACATGTAGATCTATGTTGTTTTTATGATATGTGCTCATTGTTTGTACACATATGCATATTTCTCAGTCTGTTGCATGTATGTGTCTCAGTTGATGATATACATGTGAAATAAAAGAACTGGATTGAATGAAACTTTATTGTTGTCTTTTCACTTTTGTGTGTGTATGTGGGGGGGGGGGCTATTTATAGGCGTGCCCACCTACTTACATGGTAGCACTAGTAAATTTATTTGGCGGCGAAAGCAGCATTTGGGCGGCAGGCAGGGGTGAACAGCAGCGGAGAGCGGCGGTCGGAGGCGGACTCGCCGACCGCCGCTATCTGCAGCTGGCTGCCCGCTCTGTACTAGCAACTGCATTGTATAAAATATAAAATGTGGTGAATAGAAAGGAAAGGAAACTGCTCATTTATGGTACATAACACTTCAGTTTATCTCCATTCACTTCTATCAGTCAGTTCATTCACTTGCACACATCAGTTAGCTTTATTTCATTCATCCATGCCTGTCAGTTAAATTGCATTCAAATAAATCTTGCATTCAAACAGAATTTAGAGGCAAATAATTCTGTTTTCACATATATGTACTTACTGGGTTAACTTATAAGTTCAGTAACATTTTCTTTCATTCAGAGTATCACTTTGCTTTCACTCATATGAATCTTGCATTTAATATGAATCGGAGGAAAACAACTGTGTGCTTACAAACTATATGTATGTGTTTATTAAGTGACAATGAAGACACACCGAATTGATCTCACACGGGCTCTAGATTAAATACAGTATCATCCAACTTCTGTGGAATTACTTAAGCTTCTACTTAATGTTCAAATGTACCTTCAGTCAAGGCCAAAGCTATAGATAATAACTCTACATGTGCATTGTTCACTTTGTTATTTTTTTTTTTATTTACATCTCTGAGAAATGCAAACATACACAATGTATATAAATGGAACGCCTTTGCTCAGATGTTACTTTCTGCATCTCTTTCAGCTGGCTATCCGAAAATATCTTGCGTAGCAAATTTCTGATTTTGTTAATTTCAACTTGATCTGTTTTGTTGTCTTCCACGTATGGTCTGTATATGCTGCCGTTTTTGTAGAATAATGTCCTCCTGTTGTTCTCCTCCTGATTTTGTAAGAACTTGCAGTTCTTGATTTCCCCTTTTTCGTGCCATATACCCAACCTTAATCTTCGATGTCCCTGCTGGTTCCGTCACCCCCACCAAGTCAAATTGACTCCTCCCCAGCCCCACAGCAACTACACCCCCACACAAAATCTCACAGGAGGCTGTGTACTTGTGGTATACTCTGTCCTGAAAAAAGAAACGAGACATTTGGCCATAATCCCAATTGCCATACATATATATATATATATATATATATATATATATATATATATATATATATATATATATATAAATATATATATACATATATATGTGTGTGTGTGTGTGTGTGTATCATGTATTTTATACAGTTTCATGCGTATATTAAAAATTACCTCTCCTGTTTCCTTCTATTAAATAGACACACCTACACAATGTCATGCATAAATACATACATGTACAAACATTACAGACATACAAGCACTACAGTCATACATACATAGATACATATATACAAACATACATTTATACATACATACATATACATACATACATACATACATACATACATACATACATACATACATTAAGCTTATCATCAGTTTAACATAAAATTTTGCACACACTGTCAGGTACATGAGATCTCATATATGCCATTTACAACTTGTTCAAGGTCCCATACTGGCAATTGGATTTCAAGTGACTAATACCATAGGTCTATTGAAAACCAGCTTCCTACCATCATTTCTTATTTTTTTATTTTTTTTTGTAACTTTTTCCGTAAAAGTTCCACATGTCACAATTTTTTCCATCTGTGTCACCTTTTTTCATCAAATTTATGACGGCTTACCCACCCCTGTTCACTAACATGCACACAAGTGGGAATTGACAATTTGTAGCCATAAAAAGCACCTGTACTAGGTTGTGTAATTAGCTGAATACACAGAACATTTTCTATATTTGATGCTTTTCTTAGTAACTCACCTTTCAGCATCGGAGCTCTGGTCATTTACAGGATCAGGTGTGTTAGCAGCATTTTCTTGTGGACCTGTTGTGTTCTCTGCTAAGCCTTGGTCTTTGTCCACCTTAGTTATTTCTGTCACCTGGGGTGTACTCTTGGTATTCCTACTAAACATGCAACGAAGCAGCTCATGTTTATTTTGATCCTGTACAACCAATATATAATAGACTTTAGAGATATTCAGTACATTTGTTTCTGTACGTACTCTTGCCATGTCATTGCACACCTGCTTTAGTTATAATGGCAAGACTGTGCACTCTGTCAAACCATGGACCAAATATAGCTCTGAAGTCATAAATTTAATTCAGGTGTCTGAGAAAATGAGATGAATTTCAATTTGTGCAAAGTTTCAAAATACTACATGTATAAGCACACTTTATTTTATTTTATTTCACTTTCATCTTTATTTTATTTTATTTCTCTTTCATCTTTATTCATTATTTTTTTTATTTATTATATTTTATTTTTAGTTTTTGTTTTTGTTTCAGCTACCGTTTATTAATATATACTTGCACATGTATTGAAACTGCCAGCAGTCGTCATAATGATGCAATTCTCCCATTTAATGAATCTACTACTTAAATACTATAAGTGATAAAATGTGGCCTACCTTTTGTGTCAACCTCCTTTTTTTTTTTTTTTAGTGCACACAAGATGTACATAATTTTTTCCCTCTGACCTCAACGTACATTTTTTTTTTGATGAAGAAGTTAGTGGGATGCACATGTTCTTGAACTGTTTTAGGGTTAACATTTACAGTACAATCAATGACAATGAAGACGAAATAAACACAACATTTGGTATTCTGGAAAATTAACATTGTATATTGAAGGCATAAAGGAGAAATTCATTTGTGCATTTTGTATTTAACAGTGAACTATGGTACTATCAGCTATCACAGGTTTGCTGAACATAGTACGGAGTTAAACCTGACTTTGCCAGCCATACCACATAGGGCGAAGCCCAAATGTGCTATGGCTGACTAAGACCAAGTAAAACTCCGTGGGCCTACTACGTGAAGCTAGCCTGTGATAACAATTTTATCATATTTTTAGTAATAATTATGTTGCTCGCCTGCTAAACCGTGATATAAACCGTATCACCTGTTTGATTTGCGTGCTGCACAAACTTTTCTGCTAGCACGCGAAAGCAAAACCATATCGATATAAACCGTATCACCTATTTCATGAAAATACCATGTGTTTGCTGCATGAGACACTGAGTGTGGTTATATATTTTGGAATAATAAACCAATCAATTCTGCTTATTATTACTAAAAATATGATAATACAGCATCTTGTCTGGTCAACATGATCAACACAAACATGTATTCTTATTTGTGCAACCAAAATACTGTATGTTTCTTCTAATATATATATATATATTTATGGTTTCCTCAAAGCCCTATAACTCTCAGCTCATGGAAAAATCCTAGTCAGAATTGCAGAAGCACAACAAAGAATTTGTTCTGGATGAATTTTGACCAGCTGGCTAACTGCCAGCTGGTCGTGCTTTTTTGAGAAGAAAGTTGAGCTGTAACCTGTGTGCTGGTTCTGTTTTGATTTTATCTATGTACAATTAAAGCATCAGAGTGCCTATGCACTCTACCCGAGAACCAGCAGACAAGGTTGGAGCTCTAAATTGTGCAAATTCTGCAAAGGTGTGGGGGTGAGAACCGCCCCACCGCGACACCTTGCAGTAACCACTATATTCGACAGCAATCATTTCAGTTATGCTTGCAGGAGGCCATAAGAGCGGGGAGGAGGAGGGAAAGTTTTTGTCGACAAACTGACTGCTGGAACGAGTGAAAAACTCGACTGTGCTCACTGAACGTAACTGGCAGAATGACCAGTAGAGATTTCAAACTGAAACAGGAAATGATGCCAGCCTCTGGACCAATCACAGCTGAGTGGTCAGCTGCGCAGGCAGGGTGGACTAGCCCAAAGCCTTAGGGCGATAGGGGGTGCCAGCCCCCTCCAAGCATAACCCATCGTAAAGTGACCTCTTTTTGTCAACCATAAAATTTGCTATTGGCATAGCATGTTCTTTATGGTTTCCTCAAAGCCCTATAACTCTCAGCTCATGGAAAATCCTAGTCAGAATTGCAGAAGCACAACAAAGAATTTGTTCTGGATGAATTTTGACCAGCTGGCTAACTGCCAGCTGGTCGTGCTTTATTGAGAAGAAAGTTGAGCTGCAACCTGTGTGCTGGTTCTGTTTTGATTTTATCTATGTACAATTAAAGCATCAGAGTGCCTATGCACTCTACCCGAGAACCAGCAGACAAGGTTGGAGCTCTAAATTGTGCAAATTCTGCAAAGGTGTGGGGGTGAGAACCGCCAAACAGGCAAGTGCTATGAGACAGCAGCAGGGCGCTTGACTGCCCCCACACAGGACTAGGATTTTTATCCCAGAGTCATTTACATTATATAAATGTAACAACACATGAAAAAATAAAAATTGAAAATGATCACGACTAGCTTTGTGTGTAAATGTAAGAGCAAGATATAAGAGTCTATTGCTGTGGTGAAAAAACACTTCTCTCACCCAGAATGGTGCTCCGCCTAAGCAGAGCTTGGCACCAAAACATATATGCTGTTTCCACAGTTCTGACCCAGGCTGTGCCCGGACCATGCAGGGCACAGCACAGAGGGCAGGTCATATCGAGCTGTGTGGACAGCCACTGTCCTATTAACCACGTAAATGTTCCTAAATGTTGGGCTGGCTTCCTAAGGACCAGGCCTCATAGAGACCTAGCCATCACTGTTCAATGTTGATGAAGGAACTGACCGTGTAACCTAATGCACATGCATGAAGCAACACGAGAGATCGGGTCAGTTATACAGTTCCAATTTTATGTTCTTTTGGCAACCCACAATCTTCTGGGTGCCACACTGACCGCGTTGCAGAAAGCCCATGCAGAATGCAACACATGAGAGCAGGTCAGATATTGAAAAATCCAGTTCAGTGTGCTACACATACTGCACACCTGTAAGTCCACCAACTATCGGGCCATAGCGAAGTTTTAAACGCACACAAAATCCTGGTTTCCATCCGTGACCATGAACTACAGTGCACACACCTCATATATAATATATACCTTGATCAGTATCAGTGTCCCAAAATATGCAAACCTGAAAGATAATACACAACACGTTGAACCGGTTTTTGAGGTACCACTCACTGGGGGAAGGAGGTCCGGCCCAAGCGAGACTCCCCTAACCCCCAGCAAAGTGCACCTTGCCAACTCAACCCTGCACTGCCCAGCCCAAGCAGGGCAGAACACAAGAGACCAGGTTTTTGTCGGCCTTGTTCATGCCCAGCAGGGCAGTAATGATACCAGGTAATTTATCCTAAAAGTGAGTATACAAGAAAGCATATGAACAAAACGAACCTGCCCAGACCATGCCGGGCGGGCCCCAAGAGACCATGTTGTGTTGGTTTATTACTGTATGAAAAGCTAGCAGTGCGTGGCAGCTCAAGTTAGTCTCAGTGGCATCCCAACCATGACATTGCATACAAGTTAAATAATTGAAACTCTAATGTATTTCCGGAAGGCGTCAGACTTCCACCGCCCTTTTAACCTTATTTGGCTGTCTGGGACGCCATTTTGTGCGTCATGAGAGGCAGCGCCAATCCTAAAGCTATGGCCTTTATAAATTCTGCTGTCCAGGTTGCAAAATTTTAAACAGCTTCTTAAATTGTTATCGAAACTAGATCGCGGGACTGAGTTGTGAGCTGCGTCAATGAACAGGTGGCCAGAAGAAGAACCCCGAATGTGCAAATACGCAAGCATAAGTTTGACTGGGCAGAATTCCAAATGAGTAGCCTTAAAGGCAATCTTGTGAGTGTGTCCTGCCAAATTGTGCTTAAATTTCCTAAAACATACACGGATTTCTGTGGGAATTTTGTTCTTTGTGACCACCGTGATGTCTGACATTTGCAAAACATTGGTTGCATCTTTGTTACTGGGAACACATAACTCGCCAATACGGGAATATGTATAAAAGGCAAAAGCAAACATCCCTTGGTATAAAATACTATCGTATCTTGGTAACGACAACTGAGCGGCTTTGATAAGTCTGTTCAGAATGGACAGCGTAATTGGAAGGCGCAGATCTACAGATGGGCGCAGACGGTAAGCCCCAGCCACTATCTTTTTGATCACAAAAGCCTTAGTTGGGTCGGAATAAGCCTTCATCTTATGAAAATATGAAATTGCGGACAAATAAGTTGAGATGGTTCTTGGTGCAAAGTTGCAATTGAACAGGTATGCAACATACAGCGACAAAGTAGTTACTGACAGGGGACACGGGGGCCCCAGGTCAAACTGGCGACAAAACACAACACACGAGCTCCATACTTTGTTGTCCAGCACAGCTGACTGGGGGTCCAACGATGAATCAAGCAATTTCCTTAGGGTGTTATGAAGTTGAGTGGCATCAGGCTGTCCGGGATGTGAGATGGGAGCTCTCGGCTCTGCGGAGAAAGAATTTTAAGTTTGTCAATGAGTCCTCTCGAGAGTGCATCGGCTCTTACATTAAAAATACCAGGCAAATGCTGAGCTCTTACCCTAATATTGTATTTAAGACAAGCCAAAACTAATTTCCGCACTCCTTTCATTATGCACTGGTCAGGGGAGGATTGTTTATTTATGATAGCTACCAGTGCCTGGTTGTCTGTCATGATCAAGAGGGAGTGGTTATGCAGGAGGCGTCCCCAGATGTGCAGTGCTACGACAATGGGATAAAGTTCCAAAAAGGTAATGTTGTAAGATGCCCATGAATCTGGAATCCATGTAGCCAATGGGACTGCAATACGGCCCCGAAGCCATGTGGGGCAGAATCTGTAAATAGCTTGATCTTGGGGCTTGCAAGCCAAGTCTCGTCAATGAACATGTTTTTGCCATTAAATTGTTCCCAAAAATCAAGCCAACAAGACATGTCGGCGCGTGCTTCTGCATTCAATGTGACCAAAAAGTGTGGTTTCTTAATTCCTTTTGTCAGGTGAATTAGGCACCGTAAAAATGCCCTGCCTGGGGACACAACTACACAAGCAAATGACAGGGACCCTACTAACGATTGTACTTCGCGCAATGTCATCTTCCTTTTCCCCTTGGAAGAGAGAAGCAAATCGCGATACTTGACTATTTTATCTACTGGAAGCCTTAATTCCATGAGCCTGGAGTCTAATTCTATCCCCAAAAAGGTCAAAACCTGTGATGGACCAGCGGTTTTATCATGCGCAATTGGAATGCCCAACTCCTCGCACAATGCGAGGAACTTGAACAGCGATTGCTGACATTCTTTTTTAGAGGTATGCGCTGTCCAAAAATCATCCAGGTAATGAACACAACAAGGCACTGCTAACTTGTTGAGCATGATCCATTCTAAGGCTGTGCTCAGGGCTTCGAAAGTCTTACAAGAGCTTGATGCCCCCATGACGAGGCATTTGTCATAATAAAATTTGCCCCCCCATGTGAACCCTAGGAGGGGATAATCCCTGGGGGCCACTGGGAGCTGTCTAAAGGCTTGCAAAATATCAACTTTCACCATGTAGGCCCCTGTTCCCAAGGATTTTAGGCAACGCACCGCATCATCCACCCCAGTGTATTTCACCTGCGCCATTTCATGAGGTATACCCTCATTTATAGATGAAACCTCCTGGTTCTCAAAAAAGACAAATTGTGAATTAGTCTGAAATCGCCATCCTTTTTTGGCACTAAACCCAACGGGCTCAGATGTATGTTTTGAAATGGTTTAGAATCAAATGGCCCAGCAATACGCCCAGCCGCTATCTCTTTTTGCAGTTTTTGCGACACAATATCAGGATGCAGCATAGCACTTTTTGAATTATTGCAATTTTGCCCTGTACGTTCTCCCTCAAAGCCCAGGGGAAAGCCGAAACGAAAACCATCCGCTAAATATTGGATCTTATCCTGAGGGTAACCTCGCAGGTAAAATTCTAGCTTGTCAGCATTGACAGGGGTGGGCAACTTAGTCCCTATTGGAAGAGGGCCTGGAGGAGGGAGACCGGCGGGAGTCTGATTGGATGCCCCTTTGATTGTTGTCCCTGCGAGGGTTGTCCCCCCGAGAGCAACGGAAGATTGGGTGGCTTGCCGGGCATTTAAAACAGGTGTGCCTATAGGAGCAGGGACCATTGCACCAATTCCCTTTATGGAAGTTAAAACAGTATCCTTTTGGGATCCTGATTTTGCTTTTGTTACCCCTGCCGCGAAAGGACTGATGAGCCGGGCTAGCTTCTTTGGTGGATGAGGTGTCCCTCCTGTGCACCATGCCCCTGGAGGTGGCAAAGTTCATGGCAACAGTGTCCACCTCATCCCACCTCAGATTCTCCGATTCTCTCATCCTTCTGAACGATTCATCATAGAAACGCCAGTCTCCACCCTCCTGCGCTATTCCTCTTACCAGGTTATTATATTTCAGCAAGTTGCATGCTTCCTGTGGTTCCCTTATCAGAACAATCGACATGAAAATGTGGAAGGCATCTGTCCACTCGCTTAAAGACAACTGATTTTGTTTTGTCTGATGCCAGACGAGCTTGGGAGTGTCGTCCCCACTGTCAAATGTACCCAGCTGCATTGACTTATCTTCTTTGTGCAACAAAGCACTGAAGTCAATGTACTCATTGGCCCAAATCTTTTGACGAATTTTCTGGGAAACCTGGGCATGAATGGGTCTAGCCATTGAAAATTGAGAGGATCTCTGAGGTAATATGGGAATCGATTGAGCAGCAGCCTCAGCTGCACTAACTTCCTCTACGAGCTCGTCTGTGTCCTGGCTTCCATGAAATGTAACTAAAACATTATGACTATTATCATGAGCTGTAACCGGAGGTGTGTGCACTGTAGCCAGATTACCTGATCCTGTCGGCGGAGGGGCATCTGGTGGGGGATATGCTGACTGCTGAGGGGCGTTTGCTGTAGGAACCATCCCAGGAGTGTTTGT
>CAXHWN010000713.1:0-31000 GCA_964020975.1 Hermodice carunculata | reverse complement strand
GGCTGTCATCGCTGCGAGAGCCAGCTGCACCCCCCGCTGGATGCCATCTGCCACCAGCTGCGAAATCGTTTCCGCATCTTAGGCCGGTGGCCGAGGTGGTGATGCTGGTGTGGCAGGAGGTGTTCACATAGGCGGTGGCATCTGCCTCAGACGCCTTGGTGGCTGCACCACTCTACTTGAGCGGCGGAGGGGAGTGGGCCGAGTTCGGGGCCTCCTTCCACGACCTCTACCTGACATTGCAAACTGCAAAATAGCAGAACATGTGACCATGAAAATATGCACCACAACTGAAGAAAATGCACTGCTGAAGCATGTGTGATCACCTGTGTAACAATTTTCCCGGCAGTAAACTCCTTCTTATAATCTTGCAGTACACGTGACAGGTACATTCAAAACATTCATTGAAGCAACAAACCGTTTATCAAGTTCATTTACTCAAATGGCAATCAACACAATGAATACTGGTGGCCTGCCAAGGACCATCAAAATATGTACGTGCAGCCAGATGTTTTCCCGTGCACAAAGTGTCGTCTTACTGACCGTATTTTCGCTCACAAGCAAACTGAGGTAACATGTCTTGCTTTAATACTCGGCTAACGCCGGGAAAGACCAGTGTTTTGGTCAAGAACGGTCCAGGGGGACCTTGTGCTGTTCCACAAAAGCAATACGGGTAACACGGGAGCGTGACCCCCGGACAGAGCATGCAGGCTACGTAAACAACCTGCCTAAACAACCTCATCACGCCCAAGCATCACCGAATTTTGTCTCACAGAAAGGTGGATGATATTAATCCAAACGAACGCTGAAACAGGAGGGGTTGTGACGAGATTTGCTCTATTAACCCACACAAGCGTTCCAAAGCAGCAGATCAATGACTGACTGTCGAACTCGAGTAGGTATAAAAAAGGTAAACAAACCTCTCGTTCGTGTTGTTTCCCCTTCAGCCTACCAAACACCTGAGAACTGCGTTTGTTTACCTTTCACAATGCTTACATATAAGCACGAACCCAACTCGGAATGAAACAAATACGCGACACACAGGACGGATATACAATACACGATAAACCGCAGCTTACCCGTGCGGGCAATGAACAGGCAGCATTTCTAGAGTAGGCAAACCGGATGTACTTCCGGCAGCCATTACCGCTGTGCTCATGGGTAAAATGAATGCAAATTAGAGTCTTATGACCCCGTTCAAATATCATATGAAAGAAAGTGTACAATGGCGGGGAATTTAAACATCCTACCTTACAAATCTGCTACCGCCTGGATAAGCGCCCCACGAATGACTCGCCAGTACTTTGGGATGCCGATCTCCCAGGAGAGGTGCACACCGTCCTTGAGGAATATGCGTAGCGGACTTCCCTCAAGCCGTTTGTGGGCCCACAAACGAACCGAACCTTTCATATCTGACCTGGAGAATCTTGCCTGCAGAAACAGGTTCAGCTCTGCACGCCGCTCTTCGTACAGCTGCGGCGAGATATCACGGGGCTTACGTCGCGGAAATATCTTCAGGACCACCACCTGGCTTACATGGGGTAGCTCCAACAACGCTTCCACAAGGGTCACAATGTTCTCTCCCACAACCGACGCCTCGTCGGAACACAGGTCATTCCCTCCGACCTGGAGGACCACTACTTCGGGGCGGTACATCCGCACCACAGAGTTCTGGGGCAGCACGTCTTGTTGCAGCGTGGTGAGTGCAGATGCTCCGCCACGACCATGCATCCTAACCCTGCATTGAGCAAGGTTTATGTTTATCTTGCTCTTCCCCTTCTTCCAAGCGATCCTCAGGCGGGAAATGAAACTATGGCCCAAGATCAAGGCACGTGGTTTGCTGGCCAGCATCCCTCCGTCACGGTAAGTCAAAAGCACTTAGCAGTCTACTTACGAAGTTACGATGGATAACTCGCAGGAACTGAGACAGAACGTCCTTAGCCTTGCAGCCAGCTACTTCAGAAGCTGAATCTGTCTGAACTTTGGCGAAGCGGAGAAAAGGTTTTTGTCGACAAACTGACTGCTGGAACGAGTGAAAAACTCGACTGTGCTCACTGAACGTAACTGGCAGAATGACCAGTAGAGATTTCAAACTGAAACAGGAAATGATGCCAGCCTCTGGACCAATCACAGCTGAGTGGTCAGCTGCGCAGGCAGGGTGGACTAGCCCAAAGCCTTAGGGCGATAGGGGGTGCCAGCCCCCTCCAAGCATAACCCATCGTAAAGTGACCTCTTTTTGTCAACCATAAAATTTGCTATTGGCATAGCATGTTCTATATATATATATATATATGTATGTATATATTTATATATGTAGTTAAAATATGCTAATATATTAAGCAGTATTGTATTTATATCCAATGTAGTGACTGTCATAGATATACAAAGGTATACATGTAAAAATATAGTAATGCTAGAACAAGTTCTTGTGTACTTTGGATTCTGCAAAAATAAAGTGACATTTTGAAAAAGTAGTGTTTCTTATTGTTATTTCTTCATATCCACACCAATATGTATCCTGCCAAGCCACCAGCTAATTGTGGTCTGCACCCAATCTAGATGAACTAGTTTAGTAAATATAGTTAATAAATATAAACCCAATCTGGATGAACCAGTTCAGACAAGTAGCCGCTGACGCTAGCCATATCCCCCGCCCACAGTAACCATGGTGGTAAATTTACATGATGTACATTGATATATTATAGTTGGTAAAATGCGAAAGGTTTCTGTTGGTGGCAATATGGAAATAAATACAGAGAGCCTTTAAATGTATTATGTGTCCCCCTTTTAGCAAGTAGCCACTGACCCCCCCCCCCCCCTTCTGAGGGTGAACCAGTGCAGAAGGGGTTTGTTTGCTATTCACATTTTCCTTAGCACGTAGGACTTAAAATAAAGTTGGCTGAAATAAGTATGCACACTTCCTACTTCAGGTCTACCAACCCTGCAAATCTCAAAGAGCTATCACTTATAGTTGCAAAGATATGCTCCAGACAAAATTGTATTGGGATCTTGAGCTTGCTTAATGAGCTTCGTTAATTAATAAACAAATAAAGGAAAGTAATTAGCCACATAAATTTATACCTATGCACACCCCCTACTTCTGGTCTACCAACCCTGAAAATCTTAAAGGGTTACCACTTATAATTGCAAAGTTATACTCCTCACAAAATGTATTGCATCTTGAGCTTGCTTAATGAACTTTGTTAATTAATATATTAATGAAGCAAAGTAATTAGTCAAAAAAATTCTGCCTATGCACACCTAGCTCCTACCTCTGGTCTACCAACGCTGAAAATCTTAAAAGGGTTACCACTTTTAGTTGCAAAGTTATGCTTCACACAAAATTGTATTGTATCTTGAGCTTGCTTAATGAACTTTTTTAATTAATTAATCAATGAAAGTAATTAGCCACGCAAAACAGTGCCTATGCACACCTACTACCTAAGGTCTATTAGCCATAAAAATTTCAAAGGGTTGGTATTAATAGTTTAGAAAATATGGCCCGGACAAATCTTGAGCTTGCTTAACGAACTTTGTTAATTTATCAATTAATGAAAGTAATTAGCCACACAAAACAATGCCTATGCACACCTACTACCTAAGGTCTAGCAACCATAAAAAATTCAAAGGGATAGGATTAATAGATTAGAAGATATGGGCTGGACAAAATTTGTTTCGGACGGACAGAAGGACGGACAGACGGTGCCCATTACCACATCCCCTCCCTTGGCAGAGTCTACTCTAACTGAATAGAGGCACTTGTTGTGAAATGTGAATTAAACTCCTACTCATAGGAACTTTGTTTTCCTTTTTGAGAAGCTTTCAACTGGCATCCACCATGTTTTTTTCAGCTCTGAAGATCATATGACCTCTCACCCCTATGGGGAGGCTTGTCACATGATAAAAGACTATTGTAGACAGATGGAAGTCCACGGGCACTTGGTTTGAAAGTAATGTACATACATTCCCCATGCAATAGTATCCAATGGAAGAAAATTCAAGATCGATAATTTTATCAACGTGTCTTTCCAAACCAGGATAGTACTATTACAATGCTAAAATTACCATCATTTCCTTCAATTACTTAACAACTATTTAACAATTGATTCTTCACATTTCTTTTGCTGGGGACAGGGTATTGATACCTGAGTGGCCGTGTGAAATTAAAACTTTAACAGCATTGTGAAAATCCTTCTCTTGTATTAATATTTAGATATTTTATGATATTTACTCTATGTCTCAAATGGGTGGAGTGATGACTGCAGGACTCTCCTTGACAATTTGCTATTCTGCATTTACATGTATAGAATTGCCATATCCATACTGGGTTACAAAATAATCTGCACGATGTATATAGCCTATAAAGCAATAGAACAAGATCACTCTTCTGCTCATTCAAATTGGCATTTCGCAACAAATGGTGGGCTCCCAAGTTCTCAAGGAAAGCTACTGACCCACTAATACACGGAATTTGATGGGAAAATAAACGGTTAGCCAAAACGAGAATAGGAACGTGGATGTATCAGATACTTAGAGAATCATACATGTACGTATATCAAAAAATCTAAATGCCACTATTGATATTATCTTTTTATTAAAGCAGCATTTTTTTTAGAGAGGAATGACGTACTTTACTTTTTTCAGGTGATACTACGAAGGACATTATTTTTTTCAGCAATGTTGGGACGTACACTTTTTTTTTAATAAAATGCATAGCCCCCCCCCCCCCCGTATCAAATGGTCGGTCCCTAACTGAGAGTAGCATAGGATACGTGCATCATGGGAGTCTCTTTGATTTAACTGGAGTACAGGAACAATAATGTTGGAATTAGCTTTTGTTTTCCACTATACACCTTGCAGTAAGGGACACAACTTATCCCTTCCCTTACCGAAATTAATAGCGGGTTTTTGGTGGGAATAGGGTGGAAATATGATGGCACGTGAAACAGTGGTCATATGGTGGGAATATTTGTATTCCCGCCATGTTTCCAGAAAGAACTTTGAAAAAGGTTATGGAGTTTTGATCTGCAAATCAGACAACTTTTACGCCAAAATCCCACCATTGTGGTGATGGCGGTCTTGTGTCGGCCAACAAGAATTGCGGATTAATGGCGGGAAGATAGCGTGCTTATGCCACCCATAGGGGATTTGCGGGACAATGATGGCTGTATCCACCATTTTTCCAATGTTGGGAATATAGTGGGTTTATGGTACCTGGTCTAATTAAATTCCCACCATAAGGCCACCCTTTTCCCGTTAGTGGAAACATGGATTTGTAGTGGAAGGATGATGGCTGTACGTCCACCATAGATCCACTAGCGGGAATATTGTGGATATGTGGTGGCCCAAATCCCCACCATTATTCCGCCCTTCTCCAATTTGTGGTGGAAGGATGATGGCTGTATGTCCGCCATAGTTCCACTAGTGGGAATATAGTGGGTATACGGCTTTACGACCACCATAGATGCATCAGCGGGAATATAGTGGCCACAATTTCCACCCTTTTCCTGCTAGTGGAAACATTACGGGTTTGTGGTGGAAAGATGATGGCTGTGCTTCCGCCATAGATCCACTAACGGGAATCTAGTGGATATATGGATGTACGTCCACAGTAGGTGCATTAGCAGAAATATAGTGGGCATGTGATGGCCAAAATTTCCACCATATGCCCGCCCTTTCCCCGTTAGTGGAAACACGATGGGTTTCTGTTGGAAGGATGAAATCTGTGCATCTGCCATAGATCCACTAACAGGAATATGATGTCCACAATTATGGCGGGAATTATGGTGGCTCTGTGTCTGCGGCATATATACATATATATATATCCATCGAGTTTCACACCACCTGCAAAAACTATAAGAAAAAAAATTGAATTTGCATGTGTGTTATTTATAGCTATGATCGACTAATCTTCATGTTGAATATCCAAAAGAAAATTCAGTATTGTCTCACAAGTTTGACAACTGGCACAATAAACAGTCCTCCAAGAATTATCCATTTTACTATTTCTCATAAATCATTTATTTTCATTGCCCTCAAAGCTCCTTAAAGTATTCAAGGATATTTCCACACTTTTTCCCCCAGCAAGAACAAGTGTATCAATATACTGTAATCCAAGAAAAAACAGGCATGAAACTCAACGAGTGGCTGATAAAAGCAGAGGACCAAGAAGAATGGAGAGAGCTGGTTGCTAATTCAGCAGTGACGCCCTTAAAGTCAAGCTTACTATGCCGCAGATGATTTGAGATGAGATACTGTAAATTCAACCTTATTTCACTATTGGCATTGGCAAAAAACTGTGAAAGTAATAATTTAGTGAAATATTATTTGACCATGGGTTAAACCAAAGGATTGTTCAAAATAGTATTAATTTAAAACTCAATCAAATGTCTGAAATGCAAAAAACAAGGAAAATCATGTGAAATAGGTACATATACAGTACATATACATTGTAATAATATACACACACAGGGCCATATGTGTGTACATTTCCAGAATAACACAATACTTTTGCTAGCTGGATCAAGCATGTAATTTATTCAGACTTCTATATCAAAAGATCTTGCTGGAATGTCATTGAGAGGTCGATATATCATCAGATGCTGTTTCCCTTTAATGCCTATGTAATTACTTTAATTAAGATCATTGTATTATATACCAAGTCCACAGTAAGTTACTTGAGCCTTTGAGTCTTATATACTCATAAATATTTTTATGAGTTGGGTTGTACCAGGCAATGTGTGGGCAATCAAAAGTCCAGCACAAAACAATCAGAGCTAGGCTTCATTTCTGCTATCGCTTGAAGTTTGCTTCAGCCACCAGTCTTTAAAAAAAAAAAAGTCCAGGAGTTTCAGCTCGAGATAAGATGTGACGGCCTGTCTTTATCTGTTAATTGATGACCTGTGTGAAGTCTTTCAGGCATATCTTCAGTTTTGTAGTTGCCATAACTGAAATAACAAAATTTATGTTTCAGGCTACAGAACATCCAATATTTGAAAATGTTTACCTAGACATTACTTCATTGGACCCATTTTTCAATTAAAATGATCTTATCATCAAGTATATATATTGAAAAACATCTTTGTGAGAACTACTTACATGTACTTTCCTTAAGTAACACAGGATACAAATGTTCAACCCTTGGTCTTAATCTTATCTTCATGACATTATTATTCCAATAAAGTGCTTCAGTTTACCTCAATTTATGTCTACAATATCAGGAGAAATGACATTGCTAAAGGGAGGGACAAAAAAAGGTAAAAACTTCATGTCTCCCACTGACAAGAAGACTTATCATGGAATTTCATTTCAAATTTCATGTTTGCAAACCAATCATCCATTTTGCTAAGTTTCATTAATTTTCTAATTAAACACCCAGCAAATAATTATTTTCAGTATCAGGTACATGTATTTTATGGTTTTCAAGTAAAATTTGATGACATATTGCCACAAAATTGTGCATACATGTACATATAACTGAAATTTTGCCAGAAAGGAATTATGTTCATATCTCACCTTCAGGTGTTTCACACACAGCCTATTGTCTCAATCCCATTTTTTTCAAAATCCTTTGCTGTCGCCTTTAATGCCATACTTGTGTGGCTGGAGCAGTCCTCCCAGTAACTTTACCACAATGACCGATGGTCTGGAATTTCTCAGTCTCCTCAATGTTTTCAGCAGCACTCTTATGGCATGACGATAGCAAGCAGCTTTAGTTCAGCTGGAATGGGCTGCCCTTGATTTACATGTAGGACAACCTGCAGATCCAGACAAAATACACAGCTAACTACATATGGCAATATGTACTATGTATGTATGCCACTGAAAATTTTTCAACCATTACTAATTAAAACTTGCAGTGCACTATTCAATACCAACGTAAACTGCAAAGACTGTTTTGTGATCATGTCTGGACCATTTGGGCCCACATAATCTCAAAGTTAACTGGTCCTCCTAAAAAATTATGAGAACCAGTTAACTTTGTGATTATGTAGGCTCAAATGGCAGACAAATTATTTAACTGATTAACAAAGCTTACATTAACTGAACCATTAAAATGAAGTTTGGGGGAAGCAAAACATGAAAATGTACTGGCCCAAATGCCATGTCAGAAAAAAATAAATGGTGGAGAAGACTACAAAATAAACAATTTATAAAAAAATGCTCTTAACAGCTCACCACAAAACAAATTGGCCATTAATTTGCATGAAGTTCTCATGAAAAATGAGAGGAACAGAAACAGGGATAAAAGTGACTTTGCTGAACAAAAAAAATGAAACCATAGCCCACCTCTTCATTATTTACGTGAATAAGGCTTTCTGGGCAAAAAGGATATTATTTTTTATTTGTCTTGGAAAAAAAATGAATTCCTTAAAAAAAAAAAAAAAAAAAAAAAAAAAATTTGAAAACAAGCTTTCATCCCTGCAGAAAGAAAAAATTAAGGCAGAGGGAGAAGAGCAGAAATAGTGAAGAGACAGAGAGAGAGAGAGAGAGAGAGAGAAGAAAGAAGTAGAACTTTTTTAACTGGGCAAGTTCTCCACACACTAACTTATAACTGCAACTACAAGATCTCTTTTCAAAAAAATTGCATACCAGTCAGCTGGATTCCCTTTTTGATTTAAGGAAACTAATTTACATTTTTGGTCAATATTCTGACATATAATCTAATCAACATAATTTAAATGTAAATTTTATCAGATAAGGAGGGACCGTTTGATATGGGGGGGGGGGGTGAGTTTTTTGTTCGACCAGTCCCCAGATTTTTCGTATTCCATGCGGCCAGATTATATTTTCACAGGTCGGTCCATGCAATATTTTCCTCACTATATTTGTAATGATGAGATAGGAGCTGTACATGTATACTCATGCAGGGCTGTCCAACTGGAGCATTGTAGCAAAATAAATGTTTCTCATGCGAAGAAGTTGAAAAAATGCTCCAGGGCATCTAAATTTTACTACAGAGATTTCCAGTTGGACAGTAGTGATACTTCAATTGAATTGTAGCCATATAGGGTCAGTAAATTTAAAACAAACAAACAAACAAACAAACAAAAAAATAATGTACAACTACAAGATGCACAAGTAGAAGAATTAACATAGTTAACGCTGTGAAAAGTTTTGCCGTTTTTCTGTACTTCTGTTAGTATTATCCCTCAGACGGCAATATGCAAACCCTTGCAGTTACCCACCTCATCTGGGACTTGGTCAGCCACCTTGGCTGGCCACTTGACAGCCGGTTCCAAGTTTCAACAAAACATGATCAGTTGGATTCACAGGCTTCACTGTGGATACTGCTTGCGTGATGATGGACTATCACCATAATAAAATACTACAACCCATTCTGCATTCATCTTGTGATCTTCTCTTCTATATTTTAACAGTTCAATAGAATCCATACCCAATTAATCGATGAAAACTCCCGTCTGCAGGTCAGCTGTCATTCAGTCGTTCACAGACAGCAGTTAAAAATGGCGCCAAACGGAAGTAGCAGAAGTCTTGCACCAATTCGCTACCGAGCAGTCTTACTTGCACTTAAAAATCTTCACATTATCAATTAAAAAATCAAATATGTTTTTATAATTATCCTGCATGTTTATGATAACATTTTAAGAAGATGAAATAACAATTTTCAGTAAATAGATAAATATAAACACACGAGTCAGTGCACTATGACATGCGCCGTGCGGAATACGGGATCACGTGATACATCATCAAAACTTGCATGGTTCACATAGTTTTCTGTTGATCAGTTGTTAATACCTGAGTGCTCTGGATCCATTGCTCATCCTTGCTGTTGTTTTAATGGAAGGCATATGTTTACAGAATAGACTAGAATTCGCCAGGTTAGTTGAACGTATACTCTGTTGTTTTACAGTATGTTGCACAGTGTGTATACGCTAGTGGGCGATAAATGGTTGTTTTAGGAAACCCGTAAGAACAGCTGATCGATAAACAACTCTGAACAATGCAAGTTTTCGATGTGGGGAGTAACTATAGATATACAACAACAAACCTGTACTTTGCTGGTGAAATAAAAGCTGGACTTTCATGGTTGGATTTGAGTACCAAGTTTCTGACGGAACGGTTCAGTAACTTAGCCTCATATTTAAACATAGAACTACTATTTGAAGCCGTGTGTGCAGTGTAGGTACCTCCACACGTGCAAGTGGCAAGACAGAAACTGTGACCCGTTGAGTGTGCCTCAGGTCAGACCCCAGTGCAAACTAGGTCATGTACACAGAGCGTTACATAAGCAGTCTGCATGAGCAGCGTCACTTGCAGCTGCTTGAGTTGTTGATTCAGTCGATGTGTGTCTCTGCTCACCCCCCCTTCCCCTTCAAAATGCCATAACAAAAATTTTCTTTGTCACATTCTTCTTTGTGTAATTTCTTCAAGCTTTGGTGGAGGTTGAAACTTCCTCTCCAAGCTTTCAGAACTCTGTTACTTAAAATTTTAAACAGGGGAGGGTAGTACATAAATAAACAAAATGTCAAAAGTGTAAGTTTGTGTGTGTTTTTTTAAAGGCAAAAATAAGTATATTTGAAATCATGCACTATTATAGTTACAATGCAATTTGTTCATTTATGTATTTTATACATATATTATATGTAATTATTAATAGATTTATTATTTGGTAACTTTTAAGTTTAATTTATTTGTTAATTGTGCAAATAAATGACTGAAAATTAACATCTTTGTATAAAAAAATGTGAGAATGATAACTCATGTCCTTCCAGTTTAGATTTTGATTACTAGCTCAGCTGATTTATCAGTCAGCCTAGTTTATTGAGGATGGTCAGTCATCCGTCGTCTGTCCGTCCACAATTCACATTTTCCACTTCTCCAAAACCGTCAGCCAGATTGACTTCAAACTTGGCAGGGATGTACCTTTGGTGGGTCTCTAGAAAGATTGTTCAAGTGGTCATGTTACACTGATTTTTGAATTTTTTATGATTTTTTTTCGGTTCTTTTGGGGACAAATCCTAAAAGAATCTCTGAAACCGCTCACCCAATTACTTTGATATCACACAGGTACACTCCAAGGGACTCTTTACTTCTTAATTTGTTTACCAGGTGGTGCCTCTTTTTTTTTTTTTTTTTGGTACTAATTTTTTAGCTCAGCTGACTTGTCAGTCTAGCTGAGCTTATCTTATGGTCCTCCGTCCGTCATCCGTCTTCCGTCCACAATTCACATTTTCGACTTCTTCTCCGAAACCGTCAGCCAGATCCACTTCAAACTTGGTGGGGATGTGCCTTGGGTAGGTGTCTACCAAGTTTGTTCAAATGGTCATGCTCCAGTGATTTTTGGATTTTTAATGATTTTTTGTTCATTTTTGGGCAAATCTTAAAAAATCTTCTTCTCTCAAACCGCTCACCCAATTACTTTGATATCACACAGAAATACTCCCTGGGACACCTAGTTCTTAATTTGTTCAACAGGTGGCACTGCAATTTTTTTCTAATTTTTTTATGAATTTTTGTGTGTTATAGCTATTTTTGACTTCTTCTCCAGAACCGTCACTCAGATTAAGCTGAAACGTGGTGGATATGTTCCTTGTAGAAGGGTCAAACAAAGTTGTTCACTATGTGGGAATGCCGCAGATTCCTGATTTTTAACGATTTTTTCAATTCGGGTACTTATTCGTCAATGCAGCTGTCCTATTGATTACTATGGAAGTCAATGAGCATTCTAATGCTAATTCACATTTTCGACTTCTTCTCCAAAACCGTCATCCAGATTAACTTCAAACTTGGTGGGGATGTACCTTGGGTGGTTGTCTACCAGGTTTGTTCCAATGGTCATTACATTACTGCTCCAAGACTTTGCTATATTTTTTTTTGGGGGGGGGGGGAGGGGGGTCACCAAGATTGTGCCACTACCATCTTTCTGTCATTATGTGGACAAAAAAATAGCATGATTTTGGATTTTTGCCATTGTATATAATATTTTGACAATGTACATTGCCAAATCTTAATTCATAAAACGGCTGTCATATTTCTGCCACTGTGTTTGAACAAACTTTCTTCACTCAAAAAAGCCGCCATATAACCGCCATGGTGTTTGACCAAAAACATGATACCAGTAAATTTCCACCATAGGACTTAAGAAATTTCCTGAGGTGCCACCAATTTTAGGTTCACAAACCGCCATATTTCCGCCACTGCCTTTGACCAAAAATGCAATGCTGGTAAATTCCCGCTATAGGACTTGGGAATTTGGCATATAGAAGCAAACTTTTTTCTCAGTCGCAAAAAAAGCCACCATATTTCCACCATTGTGTTTGACCAAAAATGTTATGCCAGTAAAGATCCGCCTTTGGACTCTTGACATCTCTACATGTGCCACCATATTTCCGCCAATGTGTTTGACCAAAAATGTTGTGCCAGTAAATTTCCATCATAGAGTTAGACATTTTTACAACTGCCTGCAAATGTTCCTTATAGTTAAAGAACAAGCCGTCATACTCCCGGCATTTTGTGTGAGGAAAGAAGCAGATGCTGTCAAGTTCCCACCTTGGAACTTTGGTTATTGTTCAACAATCCGCCCTGTTCCCGGATTGATCCATGAAATTTCCATCATGGCCGCCAAAATCCCGCCCTTTTTTGCCCACCATTGCCACATGGCCACCATATTCCCACCATGGTGTAAGAAACGTCCGTCAATTTTACGCCATTGTCCACCCAATTTCCGCCCTAAATACGCCATTTTCCCGGATTGTCCACCACGAATCCGCCATTCCATCATATTTCCACCATATTCCCATTAAAAAAACGCCTTCAATTTCGGTAAGGGTTTGAACAAAGAAGAGTTATGACACCAATTGTGCAACCCCAGGGGGCTTGTTGGCCACTACAGGTACTGATTTAATGTCTTAATCTGGTTCAGCAGTCTTATCCTTTAATGTGTCAATTGAGGTGTGAAATTGCGACAAAAACTTGCCAAGTACAGTACTTGAAGCAAATTGTTGAGCTAACTGGAACATCATTTACCATGTTTGTACATCACATTAGGACAGTTTTATTTTTTTCTTTTGTACTGGCATATTTGGAGACCAATTCTATTTTCCATACACGGTCACAGTTCCTACATTAATTTCTCAATTTGTTTTCATTGTTTTTTTTTTTTAGGGGGGGGGGGGGAGGAGAAACTTGTTAGTACTAGCCGGAATACCAGGATCCGTCTCCCCCTTATTGTGAGTGCAAGCATGACAGAAACTGGAACAGCCAGCACACTGTGTGTAAACTGCACACAGGAAGTCAGATGTAGCTTGTGACAAGTTGAATTCTACACATTTCACTGACAGAAGGCATTCAGAAAGTTAACAAGTGTACGACTGTGAGACTGCTAAGATGCACATCATGCACCTTTTGTAGCTTTGTGTTCATGTACAGCGGTGCATGCACAAGGTACTAGCTGGTAAATAGTGTACTGACTGCTGGAGAACTGGTTCATTTCGAAAATTACCATGGTCAGTATTATAATGTATGGCATTCTAGGGAATATGTTACAGTGTACATACCTGTAATCAAAGTACTGTACTTGATTTTGCACCTGGGATGCTTTACACATTTAACCCTTTCCCCCTTGAATTAAGGCTGAGTCAACAGCTTTCCTCGGCAAGGGATGGGCACTAAGTGCCCAACCCATGCCGAGAAAAGCTGTTTACCTGGGTCATGTTGTCTTGACAGGTCTCATCTTCAATTCTCAAATTGTTTTTCATTGCTGTTAAAAGCAGTTGAAAACACTGAAGCAGACGACATTTGACCACCAGCCGGTTTTGGCCAGTTTGAGGGGGAAAGGGTTAAGTCATTACTGATCTACACACTTGTGTGTGACATATCACCAATGTGATGGAACTGCTTGTAGAGTTAACATGAGCTGCCAGAGTCAAACTCCATACACTTTAGGTGATATATGTGTGATTAGATCTGCTATATTGTTCACTCTCAAGTTGACTCAACTTGAGGATCCCTCACCATGTACAGAACTTTCAGAAAACCATTCAATATGGGAGTGCACTTTTCTTCACCACCCTGTTTGGGCCAATTCTGTCAAGTGTATCAGCAGCAAATACATGGAAAGAAATGTTAGTGTTGCCTTTTTGTAACTATTGTATTGTATTTGATGTTGCCTCCTCTGTATGGACTGATGTAGTGTTGGAATTAAGGAAAGTTCTAATATGTCCAAGAGGGATTTATTTACATGTAGTCTGTACAGCGGTAGTAGTGCTCCTTCCTGTATTTTTCTTATTTTGAAATCAAATGTTTAAACCAAGGACAATTCCTAAGCCATATTAAGTCTACATTGCAAGGGGCATGGCACTTCAAACACAGAGGGCTAGGATTGTGCATTCTCATTACTTGCATTGCAGTTTGCAACTTAACAACTTCAAAACAAATGACCACAGAAAAATCAAATTTCACATAGTAACCAGTGATTGTGCCAATATGTGTGAAGCTGTTGGACTCTTGGGAATTAATAAGGTGTAAAAATTTGTGCAAACTGTTGGATTATTTTGCTTTGTGTAACAAGGGGGTCTAACCTCCTTTTGTGCATGTTGAAGAATAATAAAGTCCTCAGCTAGCTACTGTAAATTTCTTTATTTTCGTTTGTCTAAAATTTAAGATTTTGTATTTTTGACCATTCACTGTAGTTTTATTTCCCTATTTTGGACATAATTCCAATTCATACAATATTAAAAAAAACTATTTCACAGTTTTGTGTCATCAGTGAAATTAGAAAAATAAGAATACAGCAAAATTAAAGCAATTTACAGCATCTGCATTACTGCATAAATTCATGAGACAGGGCTCACATTTGCGATTGACAAACTGTCTGTGGCAATAACTTGAAAACATTAAGTTCAAGCAGGGTATACTTTTTGATGTACTTGCCCAGGATTAACACAGAAAAACCTAGGAAAAGTTGGCTATTGCAAAGAAATGAGTAGTGTAAAGACCTGGCACGTACCTGATGGCTTAAAAAAAAAAGAAATGCAAAATAAATGGAAATTTGGGAGGATTGTTTGGGCAAGTGCCTGACAAAGTCCGTGTTGAGCACTGTAATGTGAAATCTGAGCACTCAGTATTTGGATAGTGTAAAAGTACTTATTTTGATGTGCATGAATTTTGCATATATACATTCCCACATTTTCCTGAAGTTTTAATTTCACTATGTCACTCTGTCAAACAAAATTAAGTAACTTGGGGGGTGCTTCTGTTGAGGTATGTACTATAAAGAAAGATATCATAATTATAAATTTGCATTGCAAGATTGTATTTTCTTTATTTCAGCTACAAAAATGTGTTTACAAAATTAAGTAACTTGGGGGTGCTTCTGTTGAGGTATGTGCTATAAAGAAAGATATCATAATTATAAATTTGCATTGCAAGATTGTATTTTCTTTATTTCAGCTACAAAAATGTGTTTCTGCCAGACTCTTGGATGCACTGGAACGACAGTGAATAAAGATACATGGCTACGTCATGTGAAGCGAGATCAACAGAGTCTCATAGCTAAAGTAAATAAAACTTAATATCCTCAAGAACCAATAAGGGATATAACAACATCAGTCCTGGCACACCAAAAGCTGTATCAAGGAAGTACCCAACCAGTTTTAGAAGCTGTGTGTAGACAATTTATCACTTTTGTTGGGAATAATGGAATGTCCAAAAAGCTATGTCAGATGCGCTGTACACAACAAATAAAAAAACCAAGTCTGCCACAACCCAACCTTAGACCGAAAAGCTACCAACAAGCCATAAGAATAATGGATTCATACTTGGTACCATTGCAGAAGTTTTATTGTTGTGTAAATGATTGTATAATTTTCCGTGGATGCCTAGAAAATAGCAATGAGTGCCCAGAATGCAAATCCTCGGAGTATCAACCAGAGACAAAGACTGCCAGGAAAACATACACATATATGCCAGTTGGACCCAGATTGAAAAGGTGGTTTGGAGAGGACAATTTGGCAAAATTGGCTCAAACAAAGGCAGTGGAAATTCAAGACACATTGACTGACTTCAAGGATGGAAGTGTTTATAATAGCTGGTATGGGGATGGTGGAGCCTTTGCAAAGACTGGTGATGGGGGCATCAGCCTTGGTCTGTTTACAGATGGCTTGAACCCAAACAGCAGGGTCCATCTGCAGAGATCCATGTGGCCCATACTTGTTCCCTGGATGACGCTACCACAAGAATACCGCATGTGTTTGGGACCCCTTATGCTTGTTGGAATGGTACCAGGCAATGGGAGTAAGGAACCTGCCAACCTTGACCCGTATGTGAGCATTCTAGTTAGCAACCAGTCGTGGTTCAATGCATATCAAAAGGCAACAATGACTGTGAAATTGAGTATTCTATATTTTTATGTGACTCCCCAGCATTGGAAAATTGCTCAAACTTCCTGGACAAGCAGCAGAAAAGAGATGCTTTACCTGTACTAATGTGGCAAAACACAACAAATGTCTAACAAAGGTGGTACATGCTTCCAGTAGAACAGTACTCCCAACTGATCATATTTTACGGCAAGATAAAAGTCTATTTCCCCTGAAATCTGTAGAATTGAGAAGTAAACCGACAAACCGTGACATAGATAAAGAGAAAGCAGACAGGGAACAGTATGTACTGCAGCCAAGTAACAATCGTAAATCAAATCTGCAAAAAGTTACAGGTGTAAAAGGCACACATAGTCTCCTACAAATGCCTGGCCATGACAGAGTCAATCAAATGTCAGCTGATCCCATGCATACTGTAGTAGATGTTCTTGACAATATTCTAAAGTTGCTTGTGGGTGAGACAGACAATAGCAAAGTTCGCAATGCAGAAGAAGAAGTAAGGAGGTTTGAAAATTCATGGTTTCCAACTCCCAACCAACCAAAAGATCTAGGATAAGTACTGCAGCCACTCCCCTACCAGCTCCCTGTAGTATAAGCAAAGAAAACATCAAGGTGGCCAATGAAAGACTATGTCACATCAAGTTCCCACCACACATTGAACTACATCACACAGAGTATTTCACCAAACCTTCCAAGCTTAGCAAGATGCTTGCAAAGAAGCAGATTAGTGTATGATTGTGTTCATAACATTTGTAAAAAAAAATGAATGTGTAATGTTTGTTTTATTGGCCAAGTACACATATTCCATTTTTACCATGGTTGAAGCAGTGTGTATAGGAATAATCAAAAGAAGTAAATTGAGAGATTGTTCTCATTTAGTGAGGATTAATAAGGGAAAGAAGAATTCAGAAATCAACATCGACAGGGTAACAGCTCCGGTGGCTGTGTGTTCCACCTCAAGGTTTGTGTGTTATATATGGAGCGTAGCCCAGGTGACATCACACATCAGAAAACTACTATAGTGGTCTCTCTCTTGAAAGACGACTCTTACAAGAGGCCACCTGTCTTGAAAGACCAGTCTTTCTATGATTTCCCTTAGTACTTTCATGTTATAATTACCTGCAACGAGAAACTACCTGTTGTAAGGGCCTCAATCTGGTGATCCCTTGGGAGTGGTCTTTCAATACAATTAAGTTACACTGTTATAATATTCTTGTGCATCTGACATTTGCAAAACTAAATACATTTACATGTACCAGCAAACTGACTAAAAATAAGTAAATTCAAGAAATTATAAGATTGATTTCTTCAGTACTTCTGACCTCATCTTCCCCTCACCATGTCTGTACTGTATTATCGAGGCAAGCTGTAATTATAACAAATTATTGTTTCACTTTGCCACTGAAAAAGTTTGGGCTTGGTGCACAAGGGACATGACTGAAAAGAGACAAGGAAACACACTCTTCTACTTTTTCCATACCTTGCCTAAATTTCATGAGCCTCTTTAAATCTTGTTGAGATGGAGAATATGCGAAAAGATCTGCATGTCGCAATGGCCCTCATTGAGAGAGATTTTTCACTAGAAATACAGGTCAGTACATACATGTATGACTGTCTATATGAAACATCAGATAAATATATTTTCTGCCATTATTGTCTCTGGAGAATGCAAGGTGTGATCTGTCAAATAAACTGATTCACTTTGCACTACCGTGTTTCAAATGTTCATGAATCTGCTGTCATATAAATCAAACTGATAAACTACAGGGCTGTATGAACAACTCATGCTCAGTTGAGCTAAGCTTAAGCTCAGAGGAGCTGATGTGTATAACTTTCAAGAAAATGCAGCACAGATTCAGAGAAGATGATTTTTTTAGTAACAAAAATACAAAGACCTGAAAATCATTGAAACATGCAGACATGATAGAGACCCGCCCAAGGTACATGTACATTGCTGACAAGTTTGAAGCATCAACATCTGGCAAGTGGTTTCGGAGAAGTTGAAATTGTGAATTAATATTAGAATGGCCCGTGTATAAACATAGTAATCAATGTATAGGCATGTTTGCATTAAGTGGTATGTACACAAAATACAACCAAATCATAAAAAATCAGGACTCCATGTTAACATCAACTATTGAACAAGTTCATTTGACCCTTCCACAATGAATATTTCCATGGAAATACTATTGTAAACATGGTAAAAGTCCAGTTATATACAACAAGTCATCTTTCTTCAAAATTATGGTAATATCATATCATATAGATGTAGAAAAATAAAAAAAAAAACCGTAAAAATAAATAGATAGGTCACAGTGACCAGTTAATTTTTGGCTGGTGAGGTATCTGGGTGCCAGACCACAGCAAAATTTGTCAAGGCATCTATCTCAATTCAAAATACCATGACTAAAGTGACCAGAGGCCAATGCAGTGGATAATCATGTCAAAATGACAAATGAACAAAAAAAACACACACAAAAAAAAAAAAAAAAAAAAAAAAAAACAAGAAACAAAAACAAAACAAAACAAAACAAAACAAAACAAAACAAAACAAAACAAAACAAAAACAAAGACAAACAAACCAAAAAAAAAAAACCCATTGTGTATTTGATATTTGAGCGTGCCACTTGCTACTTTTACCATATTTGAAACATAAAACATGTCATGCAAGTAGGGATGACATAGTCTCAAAGAGTCAGTCATTCTATTTGTCTTCAATATGTTGCAGAATGTCACTACGTACCTCATGCATCATATTGCAGAGGATATCATTCGATTTGGGCCCTTTCAAGGAAGGTGGCTGTACCCATTTGAGAGAACACAGTGCTGGCTAAGTCACCAAATATTAGACAAACACAGTCAGGAAGCCAACATAATGGAAACATACAGGGTATGTTCCAATATATACATATTTCAGTTGTGAATCCCAAAGTAAACATAAAACAAGAGGGCTGTGTGAACAGCCCATGGTCAGCTGACCTAGAGATTCATTACAAGTGTGCCTCTGTGAACTTGATAGGATCAAGGTTACCCATGTACTGAGTAAGTCTGACCTTGTGGAAGAACAGGAACACGTGCAACATCTAAAAACTGTCCACAAAAACCATGCAGGGATACACTTAGTATGAAAAATGTTGAAAAGAAAGTTTTTCAGTCACACTTAGCGCTTTACATACTTAATTTCTGAAATGCTCAGTCAATGTGGAAATATACATTTTATCCAAATTCTCAAAGTTTGCAAGACTTTTTATTGTTCTTCCTGTTCTCTCATGCATTTCACGCACATACACTATTAGGTCAATGTCACTAATCATTGAATTAAAGCTTGCATGCCCTAGCCAGGACAATAATTCTAAATTCACTACTATCACTTAGATTATAAAAAGTCAATCCAGACAGGGCTCATCAATTCACAAGTCCTCTTGACCAAGAGAGTGAAAACTGGTGAAGGTCAAGTCTACTTCGGAGAGCATTGCCTTGCCCTGCTAGAGTTGTGAGTCTTAGGTAAAAATTTTGAAGTGCATTGTATCACTGTTGAAGTACTGCAGAGCTAGCCTAGTTTCTTTCAGTTCAATTCAATCAAATCAATTTATTGCTCTTATTTAAGTTCATAAAAGCACAGTGCAACTTAATATGTTCTATAAAATGATAGTTTTCTGATCTCTTGTGCACTATTTGTTGCAGATATATGAACGGACTGCATATATGGCACTATCAGGAAAATTACAAACATCTGGTGCTGCAAACCATACACAAACAACTGGGTGTACTGCACGGCAATTTCTAGACATGGCAGCTGGTATATGGAGAAAAGCAAAAATGTCGAAAAGTACATTCCTGAACAAAGATGAATTCATCCAAGTCTTGCATGGCTACAACAAAATATGATAAGTTTTGGAATTAGCGGATGTCAATCCAATTGCAAGTGATATTGGAAAAGTGATGCACAGGGGAACAGAAATAACAGCTAAGCAAGGGGCTTATGTTTGCATTTTTAAGGGCAGCAAGTATAAAAAGTTCAAAACTGGACTAAATGCAATGAACATAGCTCTTGGCTTGGTTGAGAAAATTTTAGAACATGAGGTTGAAGGCATCCCACTAGCAGTTTGGTTGCAATTACAGCTTTTGCCCGGAACTAAACAGGATCAACTATTTTGGAAGACTAGTAATGTTCCAGTTAAGAAGTACCTTTTTCCAGTGACATTTGCTTCTCATTCCCTAATCACTGCTAAAGAAAATGAACAGCTGTAGTTTCTAAATGCACATGTGTATTTGACCCCTATTTGTCAGGAAACTCACCCACAGGTTGGCCTTTGAGTAAATTCCTCATCAATACAGTGTTTTAAAATTCAGCACCTTCATGGCTTACCCTGTTGTCAGATCATCAAACAGAATATTGACTTTTTTGACGCAATAATTTTTTAAATGAATCATCCAGACATGAATGCGAGAATGGAAGGTGTAACCGACTAACCAACCTGCCCTCATATTATGACAAAATTAATACAATTTCATTTCAATATCAAACACAGATAAGAATATATGTTATATGTAGTTTGGCTAACGTTGGTGTAACAATCATCTGATCATGAAAGCCTTTAGAATAGGCTCAGAGCTTTCTAGGGCCAGATGGGTCTTTCTTGGCCCAGTGGGCTAAAGGCTTCTGGTTTCTTTGTCATGTATCCACCTGGTATCTGGTAGCTTCCAATTTCCGTTTAATATCTATAAACATATGGATGTATGTATATATACATCTGTATACATGTATATACATGTGTATATGTATATATATATACATATATATATATATATATATATATATATATATATATATATATATATATATATATATATATATATATACATATACACACATATATATATATGCATGTAGGGTTTTTATCTAGATGATACCCTTCCCTTATAATGTAGTACATGTACGTTGCTGTATTTCTAGTCCAGACGAGTCTTTATTAGTTGAAAAGAGAGGCGTTTGTTTTTGACAGTGATCACAAAATAACAAACGTAGTACACACAGCAGCCAACCGATCTCTAAGGAAAAAGAAAACATACTCCAACAAGGTTGTTAGACAAAAATGGTTTAATCATCTATGTGAACTCCAAAAAGAGAGTGCAAAGCACTGGGTAAAAAGTTACAGAACAACCATTTAACAGGTCTATTCGTAATAAATTGTTTTCTACCAAAAAGCTATACAAATCATTGATTATACGAACTAAGAGACAATAGATGAATAAAATTCTGTCGAATATAAACAATCTTTACAGTGAAAATCCCAGTAAATATTGGGAGCTAGTCAATGAACTAAAAAATGTAGAAGATAATCCATCCTATCCAAACTAAATTAGCCCTGGTGAATGGTACAAATATTTCAGGGACATATTTTCCACTACTCTTGATTCAAATGCTGAGGACGTACTGCATGAAATCTCAATTCTCAAAAACCAGCCTATTTTTGATGAGCTAAATGACAGTATTAAGGAATCTGACGTTGTAACGGTACTGACAAATCTGAAACCTGGTAAAGCTGTGGGAGTTGATGGCATTGCCAACGAAATGTTGACAACGGGTGCCAATATTCTTAGCAAGCCCTTAACAAGTTTATTTAATAAAATTTTGGTACGTGGTGATTACCCTAGGGAGTGGGGTGAAGGTTTTGATCGCAACAATTTTTAAAACAGGTGACCGTTCAAGACCGGAAAACTACAGAGGTATTACGGTATGTAGTAATTTGGCAAAAGTGGTTAGTACCATACTTAATGATCGGCTTCAGAAATTCATAGAAGAAAGAGAGATTGGCATAAAAGAACAAATTGGTTTCAAACGAGGAGCAAGAACTTCAGATCACATGCTTGTACTAAAAACCCTGATTGATGTATACACCAAAAAAAAAAAAAAAACCAGGGGGAAATTTGTTGCTTGCTTTGTGGATTTAAGAAAGGCCTTTGATACAGTTTGGTGGAATGGTTTATGGTACAAATTATTGCCTAAGGGTATAGGTGGAAATTTTATAATAGAATTGTGAATATATATAAGAACGTAAGCAGTTGTGTAAAAACTAGGTTGGAGATAACCCCATCATTCAGTATTTTTCAAGGTGTACGCCAAGGTGAAGTACTCCGCCCAGCCTTGTTTTCATTATATGTTAATGATCTCCCAAACTGTGTGAGTAATGGCCATTAAGATGTTCTGTACCTAGGATCACACCCTATTCACTATTCAGTGCCTGTTATATGTATATGATATTGTTTCATTATCTTGTAGTAAAGATGGGCTACAAACATGCATGGACAATTTAAACAAATATCGTAACAAATGGCACCTTAATATGAATATTAGCAGGACAAAGGAGGTAATTTTCAATAAAACAGGAAGACTCCAGAGAGAGCAGTTTTTCTTAGGGGGACAACCTTGTGGAATCTGTTAAGTCATACAAATACTTGGGCATTAATTTATTTTCAGCAATTCGGGGTCATTACACATGGCCATTTCAGATCTAAAAATGAAGGCAATGAAAGCCAGCTTCAAATTAAACTAAGTCTGTTCAACCTGCTCGTTAAATCTATAGCACTGTATGGAGCCGAGATATGGCGCACTTTGCTATGTGCACTCACAAATACCAGAATGATTAAAAAATTCAATAATGCAACAGTTGAAAAAGTGCAGGTCGGTTTTTCCAAGTTTTTACTGGGAATCCATAAGAGTGCGGACACAGCAGCTGTCTATGGCGAACTAAGCATTCTTCCACTTTCAATCGATGGTATAATCAGTGCATATAAGTATAAAAGTCACCTGTTTGAGAGGCGGGAAGGCACTCAATTGGGGTTAGCGCTCTTGGAATGTAAGAAAAACAAAGACGTGTCATGGTGGTCCTCAATCAAATCCCAAGAAAAACTGCTCAATCTCTCGATTTGTTCGATTCAAGTCATTGTTAACAAGTATACAGAATGTACAGAATATTGGTTAAATGCTTTATACAGAATATTGGTTAAATGCAATCAACAATACGGACAGTAAGCTTCGAACATATGCCCAGTTTAAAACACATATAAATTATGAGAACTACCTCATTGGCATCCATTCTGGTCATCACAGACAAGCTATATGTACATTCAGAACAAGCTCGCATAACTTGAGTATTGAAACAGGGAGATACTGCAGACCAAAGATTGCAGTTCATGACCGTTCATGTTCAAAATTCAAAATAGTTGAGGATGAACAGCACTTCATACTTGACTGTGAGTTATATAACACTGAACATGAAAAATTACTCACAAAAGTTGAAAGCTTATGTCCAAATTTTAGAAATTTAGATAATGCAAGTAAGGTTATCTCTTTAGTAACTAACTGCTGAGAAAGAAATTGCATGTGCAACTCGCGCATTTTGCTTTCGGGCTTTTGAAAAGAGGAAAAACAATGTAGCCTGGTGCTACCTCATAATTTATGCCTTGCAAATACTGGTAATGATTGCAGATGTTTAAATGTACGCGTATGACAGTGGTTCTGTAATAGAGTTTTGTTTGCTTGTTTGTTTTTGTAATTTCAATTTAGTATTTAAGCACTTGTCCTGCACAAACACATGCATGGTGGCTTTGACTGAAGTTAGTGGTTATATCAGCTTTATTCATAAATTGGTGGTGTAGAACTACTCTATTTTATTTTGTGATTTTGCCTTACTGTTTGTGCCCTAGAGGGCGCTACCTATTGATGTATTTGGTTCCTTGCAGGCATTTTGTACAATGAAAGTATTACTACTACTTTGTTGTAATAAATTTGACATCATACACCTGATTGCGTTTTTTTTTTAGTTTTGAAAATTTAAAATCTTGTCAAGAAGAAACTATAAACGTCAGTTTTACGTTGTTCACAAAAGTCAGCCAGTGCTGGGCGCTGACCTACCTTTTAGATTCCGCCTGCGCGGAGTCTTATTCCGTCGGAACGATTCATTGCCTGCTTCTGTACAATTTAAAAGTTCCACGCTTATCTCCATCATAAATGAGTAGACAGTACTCTTTTAGACATCAGATTGGCTGATCGACATCACAAATGATGGAGATCGGGAACATACAAATAAAGATAATAATAAGTAACGGCTACATAGTCCTATGATTATATAGTCTTATCAATACACATTCCTCTAGGACGTGCGGAATGGAGAAGTCATCATGCTTTGAAGTTTGAGATGCTGCGATGCTTCTAGTGCGGATCACGATGCGAGGATTGATTCATTTTAAACAGTGGGTTATATTTCAGCCTCGCCGCCCCCATTAGAAAGTACATAATTGAAAACAATCGGGCTTAGGAAAAAAAACTGATGTGTTTCCGCTTGCTCGACCGACCCCAGAAAAAGTTGCTCACTCTAATTTGATGAAAAAAGAAAAATCTATTTTTATCCCGTTTAAATGACACTGTGAGTAGCTGATTTTTATTGGTTCATTCCGGTTCTCTTGAACCGAATTGACCAATCAGAGCAATCTGTTGTTGAAACGCTTGCAGAGGCAAGTGTTCGACCTAGCTTGTGAACATGTGGAGGTGTAGGGTCAGCCTTTTGCACGGAGGACAAAGCTGGTGTTTGTTGTATCAAACTCTTCTATTTGAATAGACAAGCAATAAAGACCAAAGTTACCGATGGCATATTAGAGCACTGTCCGCATAGAATGACAGATCCGAATCTGCGTATTCTGGGGAACCACAGTCAGGTGCCTGACATGTGTACAACAATGTAATGGGAAAAGTATTTGATTTAATTATCAATGCAAAATTGGGGAAAATTTATAGAAGAACACAAAATTATTGATAAGAGTCAAATTTCAACTAAATGGGGTGCACGAACCATGGACCATATTTTTCTTTTTAGAACACTGTTGAAAAATATATCAAAAGAATGAAGAGGAAAATTTATACATGCTTTGTGGTCTTTCAGAAGGCTTTCGATAGAGTTTGGAGAGTAGGCCTGTTGTATAGACTTCAAAAGTTAGGCATAAAGGGGAATTTCTATAGAATACTTAGGAGCATGTATACCAAAATGGAGACCAGTGTTAAAATTGGTGATCAAAGGACAGACATGTTTAATACTAATATTGGGGTTAAACAGGGTAATGTGCTCAGTCCGGTTCTGTTTAATCTTTTTGTTAATGATTTCCCAAGTACGCTGGGTGTTGATGATGCTTCCCCCGAACTATAAAAATGTCCTATTAATTGTCTCATGTACGCAGCTGACCTGGTCGTCTTATCAACCTGCCCTTTCAGACTGCAAGCACAGCTGGAAAAGCTGCAGGGGTATTGTTGCGAGTGGCATTTAGAAATAAATATAAAGAAAACAAAAAAAATATGGAGTTGAATACACGTGGACAAATGGCGACGCTCATATTCAAATATGGAAGGATTGACAAATGTTAAAGAGTATCATATCTTGGAATTGTTTTGGCAGCCAGTGGTACTTTGTCTCCGGCTATGAATAATTTATGTCGAAAAGCACAACAAGCGGTGTTCCATCTTAAGAGGCCACTAAGCAGCAATAACTTCAACCCCAAAGTTAGGTCTAAACTTTTCTGATGTCTTAATTAAGCCAATTGTGATTTATCGATCGGAAATATGTGGAGCCCTTAATAGTGGGTGTAATACAAAAAAGGAGAACACGTTTGAGAACAAAAATCTAGATGTAAAATTTGAGAAACTCCGTCTACACTTTTGCAAATATTTTATGAATGTACATGGGAAGACCACGAATATGGCTGTATATGGTGAATTAGGAAGATATCCCCTCTACACAGATGTTTGGTAACATGTATGGAAATATTTCAATTATATTCAGAATGGTGAAGATGATACTCTGGTGAGATGTGCTTACAATGAGTCAGATGAAGTTAAATCGGAGGTAGGCACTTATCTTGGTAACATTAATGTGGTTTTGTCCAAATTTGGAGACCAAATAAAAAAAATACCATTGGAATGATGTAGGTGATACAACGAGGCAACAGTTTGAGCAATTGTGGCAGGACACTTATAGAACCATGGACAATGATTTCAAAGGAAATAAGTTAAGATATTATAGAGCCTGTAAAGGCAAATTTGCATATGAGGAATATATTGACATAGTTAGAAATCCACAACACCGAGCTGCCATGGGTATAAACGCTCTGAACAAGCTCACATAATCTTGATATTGAATCATGCAGACATAAAGGATAAGCTGTTGAAAATAGACTATGTAAGCACTGCGTATTGGGTCAAATCGATGATGAGTATCATTTTATCTTTGATTGCAAAAAAATGCACTTCCGAGAAAAATATTGTTGCATAAATCCCACATTGAAACTGTTCATGTTAATGTTATGAGCCGAGAGCAAAAAATATATTTTATGTTCAACTCCAGTAACAAACTGTTGAAAGTAGAAGGTGACTATGTGCGGGCCTGTTTCCAGGCCAGGATACAGTGATTAGTTGGTGGCAAAAATGAGAAATTTTATGTACACACTAGTCTGTCTTTCAGATGTAGTAATTAATTGGCGGCATGTGAAAGACAGACTATTGTGTACATAGAATTATGTCTGTGTGCCAACACAGACATATTGTTTTTCTAAGAATTCTTTCTTTCTTTCTTTCTTTCTTTCTTTCTTTCTTTCTTTCTTTACAGGCAAATTTGTCCGATATTTCATTTGTAAAGTATTACACGTAGAAACTCCAAACTTGGCACAATTATACTTCTGTAGATGAAGTATCGTCTTCTTATAATGAGAGATCATGCTTTACAAAATTATGCAAATGAGGGCTAATTAAAGTTTTAAATCTTCAATATCTTATATACTATTGTAGATATGGTTCCGAGTGTATAGGAGTTCGATCATAGCAAGGTAAATGTCATCTTAAATGTCAAGATCATGTCAAGGTCAAAGGTCAATTTTAGGCGAAAATGTCATTTTTGAGGTCAAGGTTCATTTCAGGTAGAGGTCGTCTCAAGGTCAAAGGTCATTTTAAGGTCAGGGGCCACTTTTGATGGTGGTTTTCTTCTAGCCATAACTCGCTCAACTTTTATCCAACTTTGATCATGTTGGCTTAATATTGTAGCTATGGTAACACTACACATTTTTGTATTTACATGTGACGTTTAAAGTTCAAGCGTCAAGGTCACTTAACCTTTGAAAGTTTTGTCCAGGCATAACTCGGCCAGTTTTCAGCCAATTCTCATCATGTTGGACTCAAATTGTAGGTATTGCAACACTGCACACTTTTACAAGAACATGTAGCCTCAAAAGGGCAAAGGTCAAGGTCATTTGGCCCTTTGAAAGTTTCTTCTTGCCATAACTTGGTCAATTTTCATCCGATTTGGTTCATGTTGGGCTTAACTTGTGGATATTGTAACTCTGTGCAATCAACACGTGACCTGTAAAGGTCAAAGGTCAAGATCATTTGGACTTTGAAATTTGCATCCAGCCATAAGCTTAATGTCATGTGAAGTACCAAAGTAAAAGTTGTAGCATTTAATATTTACAACTTTTGAAGGCACACAGATTTGCTTTGAAGCAAATCTTATTTTCAAGTTTCTCATTTTTTCTATATTGCTTGCAGTTGTAGCGTTGCTTCTTGCCCTTAGAGGGCGCTGTGAAATGATATCATGTTTCTGTTGGCCCGCAGAGGGCGGATTTGGATCGATAAAGAACTTCGAACTTTTGTGTTTTGTGCCTGTGAGTCTGTGTGCGGCATTCAAGGCAACGTCAGTCTTGCGGCGATGTTCCTCCATACGTTTCCTAGAATGTTTAAGACGCTTTGATGTACTATCAGTTAGGATTTGTTTAAAGACAATGTCAGTAATAAATTTTGCCCTGTTATGTGAAAAGTTGAACTGTTTTGGGACCCGACTAAATGCTCAAAGGATCGCGTTTTCACCGGAACCTAAATGGAGCCCCAATGGGCGCCCTGCAAAGTGAGAGTTTCTCCTATTCTCTGCGTATCATGGGGCTCCTTTTGGGATGTGCGATACTAAATCAATTTAATTAAATTGAAAAAAAGTACATGTATATAAATTAGAATACTTGGGGTCCCCCACGATAGATCGTGAAATTAAGGGTTTAATATAGATATCATATTGAACTTGTGAAAAAAAAAATTAAACTGCTGATAGACCCCTAAACATAAACACGCCCCCTAAATGTAAATTTACATTCGGGGTTAGGTGTCAGACCACTAACAGTACCCCCAAATGGGAATGCAAAGGGTTGTTCTGTAACTTTATACCCAGTGCTTTGCACTCTCTTTTTGGAGTTCACATAGATGATTAAACCATTTTTGTCTAACAACCTTGTTTAAGTGTGTTTTCTTTTTCCTTAGAGATGGGCTGGCTACTGTGTGTACTACGTTTGTTATTTTGTGATCACTGTCAAAAACAACTGCGTCCCTTTTCAACTAATAAAGATTCGTCTGGACTTGAAATACAGCAATGTACATGTACTACATAATAAGTGAAGGGTGTCATCTAGATAAAACCCTACGTGTACATACATATATATTATATGTATACATATCTATATCTCTATCTCTCTCTCTCTCTCTCGCTCTCTCTCTCTCTCTCTCTCTCTCTATATATATGTATATATATATATATATTATACAAATAATTTCCATCCCATAGAAGTATTCAACAAAAAGACTTGGTTTGTAGAAAATCACAGTGTTGAGCCAATAAGCAGCTGGGCAATTAAGTCACTGAAGAAAGGGACTTTTGGCACCAACAATCTTCACATTCTGCTCAGCTTGCCCCCTTCGTAACTATTGACTACTTTTTGCAAGGATTAAGTACATTGTATTCATAAAGAGTGCCAAGGTGGCATCATGCTTGACACTGCCCTTGACCCAAAATTTGTGAAGCGACTTGACATTGCAAGTATTTTCCAGCAGGGGGCACTAGGAAAACTGCATTACAAACTGGCCCATTTTCCAGCAAGTCACATCCTGGTTCAATGCCATGGTGACTGTCACACCATGGCTTTCAGTTTAATCCTTTTATTTCATCCAAATTATATATTTTATGGAAAACTGACTAAGAAAGGGTGCAATTTGTTTGTAAAGGAGCTTGTTTGTGGTGCTGTGTTTAGAAGCAAATGACATGTAACTAATGGCATAAGGTATGTGTCACAGAATGGCATGTAACTAATGACATATGGCAAATGTACAGAATGGTTTGCTGTTTCAGCCAGACTTTTTCCTGGTCAGAATAGGATAAAGTCAGTACATACTATTGGTGATCGTTGGGTACATTGTGTGGATCCACCCCTTCCCAATTAAAGCTCCTGACAATGGGCGTGCCAGCCTAATACGTCTTATGTACAATTCTCGGCAAGAATGCTGTTTATAAACATGTAACTTAAGGAAAACCCTGAAAACAGGGGATAATTTACATCCAGGTACTTCTGGATGATTTGAGTGGGAAAGGGTTAGCCTGACTTATTGCTGTTGCAATACACTGTTCGACTTCAGGTCTCCACTTACGAATACGATTATACAAACAATCACTAAGTGGTCAAATGACGAATTTTTGTTCATTTAAGAATATATTTGGCATTATCTTCTGAAGTTAAAAGCACAAACTCTTGGAACTTGTGAGATAATGTGATATGACAGAGATATATAAAATCTGACTTACATTTGACCTTAAATAGCCTCAAGTGCCAAAATGTAGCCAAGAACAGATTCATATGTGATGTTTTACCTAGATATTGATACATATATACAAATTGCCTATTTTCTTTCCTACGTTGAGGTATGAGGATTACCATGAAAATAATTGTATTTAGTGTATCACCAAATATAAACTGACCTAAAACATTCTGGGTAGAAAAGGTATTTTTACTAAATATCAGAAAAGTGTCGAATTGCCTCATTAAAATATGTCCACCATTAAATGTACCTGAAAGAGTAGATGATTTGGAAAAGCAAGTTCACATGAATTTGTTCAATCTTAGTGAAATTATATCAATTACTTTATTTGAAATCAGGGCCTCGTTTTCGATTTCTCAACCCAAACTTGGTTTATGGGCTAAAATATCAAATGGACGTAATCTCTTCAAAACATAATTTTTGGGGCGATCCCTTTTTCAATAACTAATAAATGAGCCTAATCTTGGTGTTTTACCTATTTTATGTAAAGACGTATGGCTGCTATGTGAAAATGGAATAAACTAATAAAAATATCCTTCTACATTTGTTTTGTCATTTTTAGCGTAATTTTGATTTTTTTTTTCAAAATGTGAAGCACAAAATGTTACACAACTTGTTCTCTTTGCGTTCCGTGATTTCTTGTAAAAACTGTATCACAAAGACAAACAAACCCCAAAGACGACATATCTAAATAACTAAAGTATCCATTTAAAGTCACTTCAACGTCATCTCAAGGTCAATGTGCATGTCTATATTTTTTCTACTGGTATATTCTATCAACTTGTCAGGTTCCATCAAATATAAATTTTTTTACCATAGGTATCCAGCACGGCACCCAAACATGGCTACTCTAATGGCCACTTTTGCTTTCATTGGCCCCAGTGTAAATATACTAATGGTTTGTATCAAGAGGGTCTTGAGGTTACAGTGTGATATATTCCATCTGGAAGTGAGACTGAATGAACATTCTTCTTTTTTTAGCTGTGTGCAT
>CAXHWN010000712.1:68200-90700 GCA_964020975.1 Hermodice carunculata | reverse complement strand
TATAATAATTGGATAGTGATTCCTTAAAATGCATCAATGTACGTGTATAAAAACACGGTCTTATTGCAAGACTTAGCATGAAGTTGCTCTGGAATAAAACTGACTATTGCCTATAATGTTTAAGTGTCACTAACATAGTCAGTAACATCATGCAGTCTGTTCACTACGAGCTGGTAGAGGCATAAGTTCGCAAGCTAGCCCAGCCTCTGGAAAACAGACCTGGAATCAGCGCCCGATTAGGACTTCGTCATTTGAGTCAATGAAATCATTTACAAAAATGTCATCTGAACAGAGACTGTGCAAAATTACATATATTGTTTTTTTAACCTGCTTAAACGGATGTGTTTCAAAGAACCTGCCGTCACATATCTACATGTACTTTAATCAGAATTAAAGACTATTTTTTCTGTTTTGCGGATACGCATATTACACACCTCATGCCGCAGGTTAAGTCTAACTGCCACAATTACTGCATCAAATCAGGTATGTGGCTCTCTAATGTTGATTTCGTGCAATTGTATGCTTTTGATCAATCGGAATGCATGTAACCAGCAAATACATTGCGCACTGATATTAAGTGACCGAAAGAAAAACGTGTCTCCTTGTCTCTGATATTTTTGTATTCTTTGTATAATGTCAGTACGTATTGTGCATCCTCGGGTGAATTATATTATGAGCGGAATCGGATGTTTTGTTAGCCTTTTTTTTGTATACCAGTACTCTACATTTTCAAAAAATCACACACACACACACACACACACACACACACACACACACACACACACACACACACTGTGGAAGCTTGTACCATACAGTTGGATCTATTAGTGATACTTAACTTCTCGTTTGTCTTAGCAAATTTGATTAAATATACCTGCAATGACGTAACTGAATCAACGAACAAACAACAAATTAATATTTCAATTACTCGTCGTTGTTTGTTCTTTTATTGAAATTTACCACAGGAAAATTATTTTAGTATAGAGCACATACATTACCTGGTTAATGTTTCAGCGAATTGCATGAATCAGATACGCTCTTTTGACGGGCACTTGCAAAATGACGGTGTATTAAAATGCCGAAACTGAATTACAAAGGTATTTTTGGTTTTCATTTTAGTTTTACTCAGTCCAGGAGAAAATAAAATCCACCGTGACCGTGGCGTAGTGATTTAGATATGTATAATGTCAAGTCGTCATTTTCGTCAGCACAGGTGTCTGAAAAAAGCATTTGATAACACACTCACTGATGATACCTGTCCACTACTTAGGCCACGCTTTTTCCTATTTATTTGAGCAGATTTGAAACTGACAAATAGATTCTATGGCTAAAAGTCGCAAGCGCCAAACAGGGCCCTGACCTGGTGGGCATCTGGACTATAAAAAGCCATCAGGTCTAAATTGCTTTATATCATATACATTTTATTGAAACATATTTCATTTCATCATCATGAAAAGGAATTGGAAAACAAGCCAATAGTTTACACTCCATGTAGATCATTTTCGTGTACAAACACATTTCAACTGAATAAGCTGCATGAACAAAGAATAAAACTGTTCTGAAGAAGACTATCAAGGGACTATTCACTGTCTTTGTATGAGTAATATAGAGTGCAAAGTCTTCAAATATACATTTACGAAATACATAGATATACGCCTCATTTAAATTTTTAATTTGAAAATATTTATTTAAACTAGGTTACCCTATAGTACATGAAATGACTAATATAATGGGTTCTCCAGACAAAAGACAGAAAACACACATTCTATAGACAGTACATACAGGACATTAAAAGCTATGTTACCAGATCTTTTATATATATGTAAAATATAAATGACGTGATATACAATTAAATCGGAGTAGTAGTACCCGGTACAGAATATATGGTAGAGGTTGTGACACAAAGCATACAACTGTTCGCTTTTGACAGGGGAAATAGGAAAACAAAACCAACAACAGTAATTGGAGCAGGTAAATCAATAGATAAGTACATACATAATTTTGTCAACAACAGGAGAGGTTATACATTATAATATTGACCAGAAAAAAAAAAAAAAAAAAAAAAAGAAAAAGAAAAAGCTTTTCCTATTTTAACCAGTAGGTCGCATTAAAGTTAGAAAACGAACCCTGTACTTTCTGCTATATATTGTTGTACTGTATCAAATATTTGTATGTTCAGGATATCTGGTAATGCATTGCTGCCAAAAAGGAAAACACGAAACAGTCTTTCATTAGCGATATGGATTATCAAGTTAGGATGAACCCCGGGAGCAATAAGCGGTATAGTAGTATCGATAAGCTTTGTTTCTAGAGGGAAGATATTCAGGACAAAAGAAGACGAAATGAAAAACATATTCAGTGGGGAAAGAGCAGGAGCAGGTAGGACTTGGAATAACATTTACCTTACAAAGGTCAGAGTTAAGCCTAGAGAAGCCCAGTCGCAGATGGGTCTGACATATATTCAGGTAACGTTGACCATGGGATAAGAAGGCAGGAACATCGTCCACGGCTAGTGAGGTTGCCTTGAGTTTGGATTTAAAAATTTGGAGCGAAATGGAATTCCGAATATCTAAAGGAAGGTTGTTCCAAAATTTGATAGTATCGGGGAGGAAAGATTTGTCAAATCATTGAGTCTTGCATTGGATGGTGCGTATTGGGCTGGAATTGCGCAGAGCTCGACCAATGTTAGTAGGCGGTAGGAGGTTGGAGAGATAGGAAAGAGTAAGAGTATGGGTCATTTTGGAAAGTGGTATCAATTTGAAGTATTACGTCGGCTAGCGAGGGTAGGCCATCGGAGCTCATGTAATAATTTGATATGAGAAGTGTCTCAGAGGACCAGTGCATATTTTGGCCGCCTCATACTGAATAGATTCAAGTAACTCTGTTAGACCTTGACCACAGTTATCATAAAGAACATAAGCATATTCTATGATGGGTCTAACACATTTAACACATCGTAACTTTTTTATTAACAGATTACCTACCTACATTTTTTCCTGTAAAGTATTTAAGCCACCGTCTATTTTTTCAGTGTACAAAACGGAAAATAGCAACATTACGGAGATACAGCTTTTTGCCCTACAACGGCTTTGATTAGAAACATTTCTCAAGGTGCTTTTGTTTCCCTCTTGTGGCTCCAAAATGTAAAGGCAGAACATGTTGACCTGACTTTGACATACAGTGTACTTTGTGATTGTGCTCCCAGAAATTAAACTCCTCACGTACATGTCATCTCTATAAAATCTATACTGTAGTATGCCAGAAAACACTTTCTTTCTTTCTTTCTTTCTTTCTTTCTTTCTTTCTTTCTTTCTTTCTTTCTTTCTTTCTTTCTTTTTTCTTTCTTTCTTTCTTTCTTTCTTTCTTTCTTTTTTCTTTCTTTCTTATTTCTCTTTCGCTCTCTCTTTCTTTCTGAAAGTAACTGAAGAAAAACGAACGCTATTGTGTTCATTGTGAACCATTTAAAAAGTTTGTAATTTGATATCAGCAATTAACTGCGAAGGAAACGCCATACATAATTTCATCATCTGCCACAAATCATATAAGACGTAATCAAAAGTGCTCTCTGCACTAACCACTCAAGATGTTTTACGCACTTACTTTTATACTTCCGTCGGGAACTTCCATGAAAATAACCTCCAAATTAAACAAAAGATAAAAAAATATTTTTTTTTGCAATACACTTGTAGTCGGCCAGAGCAAATGAAATATCGTATTTTATTACCAAAGCAACCTCGCAAGATAATAGTATGGCAGGAACCAGAGTAAACTGAAATTTGAAACTTGATTTAAGAAATAAGCCTGGTCGATGAGAGGCACGAGTCTAAAATGCATGCACAATATAATACACAATATAAAGAACAGACTTTTAGACGATCTCCTGTGGTTGAAAATGTTTAATTTCAAACATTTCATCCGCAACATCATGGTACTTAGTCACTCCTGTATCATACTTCGTATGGGAAAGTTTGCATTATCATATCGTGAAAACGTGACTTTTCGTCAAAAGTGAATTCATTTACTTCCATATTAGAAAATACACAGAAAAGGTTATACAACTTGAAGTATGGTGTGTGTCAAAGTCATAGTTTGCTTTTATGCGCAACGCATGTTTTTGCAGTATCAGAGCAAATAAACACTCTCTGGCTGCGTTGCAGTTTGAAATACACCGCCTTACCTGCACTCAAACAATAGTGTGGACCTTTCCCAAAACACAGACATTGAAATCCCTCATGGTCATTTAATAAAAAGTAAGCACGAAGGTCTCTGGTCCGAGCCCACTCAGACGGCAGCGGTGTCTGAGACACAGCGAAGGGCACAACCTGTGATTAAGATTATCCCAATATTTGAGTTCTCACATAAGTCAAACGAAACACGATCCTATACATATCGGAATAAAGAGTCTCTCAGCAATTATAAATAGATCATGTAGACTGAGTACAGTCTGTCTGAAGACCTAATAGGACCTCTTAACTTAATTTTACAGCTAACACTAGATCTTTATATTTAAATGCCCTTGTCCTATATGATTTCTATATGCCTTACCAACTCACACAATTTCTAATTTTTGATATAACGATAGGAAACAATGTATATGTTTTTCCTTCATAAAAACTACTGAAAATACTGTATTTGTGTAAGTGAGTGGAAAAGCCATAAACAGTTGAGGCCCCTTAACTTTTTACAAAATGGTGAGGGAATTTCACTCAATACACAATAACTCGGACAGGTGCTAGGTCTTGTGCCTGAATGTGTATCCAAAACAGGACCAGGTTGCCCCTCTTAATTATATTATGAATGAAAAGTAAGAGCAGAACGATTGCGTCACAATGCACAATACCTACTCAGTCTACCGGCACACTGGTCGGCCCGTCACAATGGTGAGCAGAAAAGGGCTTTCTGAAGACGCAAAGCATCTGGTAGTAAAAATTCCCAACAATAAAGGAAAGAATAAAAGAGACCACCATCCTTTGCCCGGTTGTTGAGAATCAGAAACATTGGCATTCAAATAGCCTTTTGACCCAAAGCAGGCACAGGTGACTTCATGTGTTATGGCTCTTGCCTTTTGCCTCCCACCTCATATGGTATTTGAATAGTTTTTATGAAGAAAAAACATTTATTTTTGTTTCATATCATTATTTAAAAGAAAACATTGTGAGAGTTGGTAAGGCAAAGAGAAAATCATATAGACCAAGTGCATTTAAATATAAAAGTATGATGTTAGCTGTAAAATTAAATTCACGGGTCCCATCAGGTCTTCATACAGACTGTAAAGAGAACTAAATTTTATCAAATTCTGCCTGTCAAAGGGAATCAAACGATAAGCTTGCACGTGCGTGTTCATCTGAAAAGGTTCAAGATCTTTCGAACTGGCTAAAACGAAAATATCAGGAGGATGGGACGTATATATGGACATTATACCATGGTTTACACAATATGCTGCATAGACTGTTACAATGGTCAAAGTATCAACACAGATTATCCGATTTTCTACTACGAGCAATATGTCGATCAGGCTGACAAGGGTAAGAATAACGGGGATAACATGAAATTATGTGCACGTAAATTTAATTTTGGTCGCATAATAGCAAAGTTACACCCAGTGAATGAGTAATGCATATAGCTGGCAGAAACATCTGTTGTGAGCCCCTAAAAGAATAGCGATTCACATCTTGATTGTATTGTACTGATAACATTTTCAAATCAGTTTGGATGTGATAAATGCATATTTTACCTAACTGATTATCGTGATTAATACCTTTTGATTTGTGCTAAATGACAAACATAACCTGGATTTTTTCACTCGATATAATCAAGGACATGCATTTGTTTTGCACAATGCCGTCAGTCTTGAAAAGATGGGTCAACCTGTCACCTGACGTTTGACCTCTCGGAGTCTCGTCTACGCCTCAAAAATGTATTCTAAATACAATCACATGCCCTCTTTCATAATTTGGCTAAATCTCTCCTTACCTTTCCAATTAATTAATTAATTTTAATTAACAAAGTTACTCTTCAGGACCTCTGATAATATTTTCAGATTAAGCTTGCTCCTAGCTGCAACTGAGCCTCATCACAGAATAGGTGGCATGGAAACTTAATTACTCTTATGAACTCCAGGCTGCTGCAAAGACTGACTTTCATAAAGTTTAAATCATTCAAAATGTTAATTGAAGCGAATTGAATAAAATTTGAATTAAAGCAAAATCGGCAGCCGTTGGTACTCTATCAAATTGTGTAGTCGAACGGTTATTTAGAGTGAGTGACACTGATGCATGATATAAAATGTTGTAATCGCGTTGTTATTCAAATGTGACACGCTGAATGAAAGATAGTGTCACGGGACGTCCGGTGACGTATCAATTATAACACTAAGACTCGATCCTCAGACCGGTTTCGTACCATATTGCTATACGTCTCATAAAAAGACCGCAGTTGTGTTTTTTTTTCATGTTTTAGTTTTATGAATGAAAATTCTTTTTGCCGTAAAGTTGAATCTGGAATCCCTGTAATACTTCAGATGTTCATGACTCTTGTTGTGGTAGGCATCGAAAGAGTTAACGCAAAGTTTTCAGCCAATGGGGATTACCCGTCTGTCTCGAACTTAGCCAGAGGTACCTTCCCTTAATGTATAATCGAGACAGACCATTCAAAACTTCTGGTATTCGATACTTGGTAAAGTAAATGATATATCAGACTATTTCTTGTTGCATTCATTTCCATGAATTTGCTTTTAATTTTTCAAGAATCAGAACCAGGACTATTGGGGTATTTGCACAGGAAAACTTGTGCATCATATCAAACCTGAATGGTTTATGTCTTTATTGACATAGCATAGTGTTGCTTCATCTGAGTCAAATGCCGACTTTGTACTGTGCGAAAAATAAAAGCTGCTATAACTGAAAAGTGAAATCAGATCTTATTCTATGCATATGTTATTAACTTGCTGCGAATATGATATAAGCCACTGGTATTATTTCATGCGTCACCGTTGTTTCTCATTTGCAGTACAAAAGAACACCGCCATGTGGCAAAGAGCGACATACATAAAGGCCCGATAGAATCTGAGGTCTGTTATCTGTCGATACAGTCATCTCAATCAAACTCAGCTTCCTTTTAATACATTTATGATGTATAGGTTTTCACACACAACGAGGGAGAAACCGACCTTTCATGACGTAAACTTTAATGGTCTGAAGTATCTGCAAAAGGAGCTAGTGCGCAACAACAACAAAGTCACTACAACTTACTTTACATTATGGCTGCAAAATGATAACAGTAGTAGTAATAGTTTCTTGACATAATTTGTCCAACACAATATAAAAGTGGTAGGACTATCCCAACATCGCAGTTACAATGTACAGTTTAACACTATATGCAAAAATCATTGTCGTGATCCATGTAATGCCATTTCTAACCAACGAAAAAAAAAAGTATTTCATGAAGGACATAAAGTAAGATATATCTTTTGCCTCAATTATGCAACCAGGGAATATAAGTTCCTTGCCATAATTTTCCCCGATGTCGTGCACAAGAGGACAAAACTGAACCACATGGGATTCATTCTGTACACTAGCCATCGAACAGTGGCACAGTCTTTGATCACCAGGGGTGCGAGACCATCTCCCTGTCTCTACCTTTACTTGATGCGAGGAAAGACGACTTGTGACAGGTATCCTCACAACCTCTGTTAGAAAGCGTTCCAAAGCTGTTGTGTACAAACACTGGACGGACAGATCAGGGTATAACTCTTTATAAGCCATAGATCTCCACTTTTCTGACTCATTGATTTTGCTCTTCAGCTAACAAGATCCCTGTTCTGCTCTGCCCTTATATCATTAGTTAGCAAAGCCTCAATAAATGGAAGTTGATGTGTTACAAATTTGTGCTAGATTGAATGCCATGTATGGAAGGATCTTTATTCATTACAATTCTTTGCATAAGCATCTTTTGAAATGAATATCTCTATTTTTCTTCTGCACTTTGAATTTTTGAAGTGCAAGTCCTAGTTCAATCATACACCAATCATTTGGTGTAGGTACCTGACACCCAATAGTGCCTTAATAAATGAATGGTACAATGTCTCAACACACTTTATGTTTGTATTCATCCAGCTCTCGCAACCGTTAAGGATGGCTGATGTGAACACGACTTCCATTATTTATTTCTTCACCATGAACGGCATATCTTTGTTCTTTAGAAAAAAATGAAACAAGTTTGAAAAGACGTTTTTTTCATAGCACTAGCATGGTGTCGTAAAGCAGAATCAGTGCTGCCATCTGGTGTAAAGATGCTACCGAGGTACATGAATACGCTACAATAAGGCACGTTCAACGCTGTCCCATCTCCGTGGTCGGCTACCAGTGGCATTTTGTCATCTTCAGTACCGGATATAACCACGAAATTAGTATTACTCTCATTAATGACCATGCCCTTAGTTTTGCAAAAATCTTTAAAGACTTTCATTTTTTTTCAGCGCACTTTGCACGACTTGTCGCTAATATAACAGTGTCATCCATCAGCATACGGATGTGACACCAGTTCAAAAAATTCTAAATCACACCTTTCTTTTAAATTACGAATCAAAGTATTTGTAAACAAAAACAGGATGATAGCGAGCCCTGACGGATTCTGGCAGAAATTACAGCAATACCTAGTATACCGTTAAAAACTTTGGACATTGATAGTCACGCGACCAACTTGATCAAACCGCAGGCTAGTTAAAGTTTAAGGGTTCTCATTAACGTGGCCCTGGGCACACGACTGTAGGCTTTTGAGAAGTCCATAAAAAACGACACAGAGTTGAACCCTTTTCCAGACACAATAATCAAAGATAAGTCTTAAGGAAACTATATCTTCAACATACCCTCTCCCGGGAAGGGCAGCGGCCTGTTCTTGGTCTGGGATAAACCACTTTGACAGCCGATTACACACAGATAAACATATATCTTGGAAATACTGACGATGACACTAATACATACACAATTATCAAGAGCATTACTTGTCGCCTTATGAAAGAGCATTTTGAGCCGCGCATAGGACATTGCTACAGGGTAATGTGAAACAAAATCAAGGTTAAAAGGAGTAGTTAGCTGTAAAATCCAGTTAGCTGGAACGAGTTTGGAAACTCCAGGGCTAACACCATCAGGCAAAATCTTTTGGTGGGCTTCGTTTGATTTTGATTGCCTTATCAACCTCTGACGGCCCAATAAGGTTATCCAACAATGGCATACTGGTAGCATGAGACGTAAAGTGAGAATCATCAAACCCCTGTGCCTCCTGGGGGTTCAGAAGTTCCTCTAAATGGTTCTTAAATTCATCGTCAATAGGAGTATCACTCATGTCACCCTGATACTGCCCTTACCAGTTAATAGCTTTCCACAACACTTTACTATCTGTCGTGTCCAGACTCATTTGCAACCTGTCTTTGGTGACATCGTGTGAAAGTTGTTTTATTTTTTTTACTTGTATTTGCGAGAACAGAACAATCATACAGAATATCTGATGATTGCTTAGCAGCTATATCATAATAGTCAAGGCACAAGACAGATACTCAAGCATTTAATGCTTGTATAAAAGTATCAGGCTTAATGTTCGGGTAATTAATTTGCTGTCGCTTGGAATAAAGTACGGCTTGATCGCCAAACATAGTAGCACGCTGACACAGGGAATCTAAGTCAGGTTTTCTATTTTATTCGAATAGAAACACACATAGTTACTGGAGCGTGATCTGAAGGAAAGGTCAATCTCTGATCTACGCTGAATTCACACGCTGAACCCACAGTATCCTTCGAAATAACACACATACCTAATTCAGAAATCCAATTATCCTCATACCAAAAGGTTAAAGAACCCTCCCAGTGTGCTTTTACCTTTTTTTAGATTGTTCACCATAAGTAAAGAACTGTCTGAACATAACTGTAACAACGTTTCGCCAGAAGTGTTAGCTCTGCATATCTGGTCTTGTAGGTTAGCATGATTATACGCACAATCATTTTCAACTAACTTATTGACAGTGGTTCTGCATCTGGCGTTCAAATCGCCAACAAATACTATATTATCAGTGTCAGCAAGGTATTTTTCCTGAATGCACGCGAAGCTCATATCAGAGCAATATATTGACTCTGCTGTGTGTATATATAATATCCACGGAATATCCCTTTGGGCGAGCAAGATAGTTTGAACCATATTTGATCATCACAACTCATGTCTGTGCACACGACTTGACTCTTCAGTACGTTTTGACCAATATTCCGATACGACCACGGTTTGAATTTTGATTGCATTTGTTTGATTGTATTTAATGGAATCCTGTAACTGAGACACTAGTTTGAGGTTCAGTGAGGACCACCATATGGATATTAAGCACCCATTTCAATTAAGATCAGTTTCAAGCTTATATCTTTCTCCGAGGGTTTTCCAAAATCCGATCGCCACGTGCTTCACGTGCCAACTGAAAAAGAACCTTTGTGACCATCGATGACAAATACATCGTCCAAAACCACGCGTTGACGAGCATCCAGATAAACATTACACCTGACGTTTTTTTTGCTTCTCTTTTTCTTTCCTCTCTACCTCCCCGAGTCTAGCCCATTCCTCGCATATGGCAGGGTGTATATCTTTTTAAACATATATATTTTTATACAACTGACCTGCGTCTTTCAGTGAACTTGTGTTTATTAAATGCACCCCCTACCGGCATTGAACAGGCAAGAAACTAAGGGTCTAAGGCATTCTTTCATTTGTTAATCCATTCTTTAATTGGTAAACGACAAGCCACTCACTCCTAAAATTCGCCATATGTGTTCCCATTCTTCTCGGTCGTTTTGGTCTTCTGCCAGGTCATTAACACCCATTATGATTACATTCTTGTCCCTTTCTCCTGCCCAACTCTACCAGGAATCTTTGTTGCAGGGATTTGATATGGACATTTTCCTGTGATTTTATTGTAACTCAGTAACCTCATACCTTAAAACATCGCTCTCACGACGCAAGGTTTTTACTTCCGATATGATCATATGAAGGAGCTTAACCGTACTGGAACTCCTGCTAGGCTCCTCAACTGTATCCATGGCCGAGGGCAGGCCGACATTAATGCCATCGTAAGATTTTACCTCAGCAAGAACTGTTTTTAAGGTGTCTCTCAGTTCACTATCTTTCATTTTGTTTATCTCAGTCACAGACGGATATCGTCTCTGCAGGGTCTGTGAATTATCAGTGTCGTCCCCAGGCATGATTAAGAGGTCAGTGCAGGTGACCTAATCACACACTATAATACACTTTTTAGGGTGTCTCTTAACTCACCAGTCTTCATTTTGTTCATCACTTGACGAAGATGATGCCAAGCTTCATTTGATTATTTTACTGTTCCATCCAGATACAGCTTATATGAACTATCACGGAGAGCTTAATTTGTTTTAGTTAAATAGTCACTTTCACGTAGGCCTAGTCTTAAACTGGTAAGCATTAACTGTAACGTGGCTTATCAGAGCAAGTCACAAAGTGGTCACATTTAGGGTGAATCGGTGCAGAAACAACAACGTCACGTGACTATTTCATCGTCAATGCTCGCAACATAAAAGTGTGCATCAAAGTCAGAATAAAATCCATCAAGGTATTTATCATTAGTGCCTCATTGTCCACTTTGCTGAGAATTCCTTTACATGTAACCTGACATGCAAAACCGGGTAAAAATATCCTAAAATCCAAAATTGTTAATGCTTTTCCAAGAGCCGACTTAAAGGGAGGACTCTATGCCTTGTTTAGGCACACGCGCAAGGCATACAAAATAAATTAAGCATCATTTACAAAATACACGATAAAGAAAACCTAAAAATACTATTTAAACAGAAGTAACACTTACTTCTCAAAATAAAATTTACGCAACATTCTTAACATCTAATAAACTGCTAAGTTACCTTTTACGATATCAGAATACGCACGAACCTTTACGCGGGAAGAACGTAGCGAGAGACCAGAACTCAATCAAGTGAGCGAGTTAAACGTAAAAGTCTAAGTCTAAAAGAATTAGGATATTTAGTCATGTGCGTACTTGCGACATACTTCATCTGAAATACGTTTGCTCTACTAGGGGTTTTACACTCGCATGAGGACATTGCAACCTGCCAATTTTTATTGGACTAAGAAAGCATCATCAATACCCCGTTTCGAAGGCTATTTTAGCATGGTAAAACAGCTCTGAAACTTGAGAAATGACTTTAGAATAAAGAATGTGGTGAAGCTTGTGCCGTATCACCATATATGCGGCCTTTCTGGCTGGTTTTTGAATGCTTAAGTTGTGATCGAAAAATGCTCTCGCAGCAAAATGTTATTTTCCTGTGTGATAGTGTGATGTAACTCGTACAAACTTGTTCTTTTGTTTCTTTGAAATATCACGGTGAACAGCTTTTTGCAGTATCGACCAGTGTTTAATGGACATAGGCAATTTTGTTGGGAAAGACATACTTCCGGTTTTTAAGTCGAAATCCCTCACTCTGATAATGCTGGAGTGAAAATCCGGAAGTACCGCTCACTCATGGAGAAGTATGATGCCTATGATGGAATGTATTGCTTTACCGGCGAATATAAGGGACGCTTGGATGTTTTCATACCAGAATAATTTTTTAAGAACTTAAGATGTCTGTCCATTGAATATTGCATGTCCATGCAAGCCATAAATAACGTTAAATTCCGAGTCCGTATATGCATTGGATCGACAGACACGCCCTTTCCTTGGCCCCGTCAGCTTCGCCTTGCATATTTTTTGCTGCCTCAGTTCACACTGTGTATGCTAGCACTACAACTAGTCAATTTTATGGCAATAAAATTTCAATGTGAGAAAACCTTGTTTCGATGCGAATGAATTTTCAGTTGTCAATTTCAGCGTTTTTTTCATTCTTTTCTTTTCGGATCAAATTTGAAGTTTGTCATTGACACTGAATCCTTGTCTGTGACTGAGAGAGTGACTGGTTGGTTGCCTGCACCATTACTGCACTCTACAATACTAGCAGTTGTCAATCATGGCAAGGGTCTAACAAATTCAAAACGCCATGAATTTGTCCAACATGATTGGCAGCAACATGCTTTCAGTTTTCATGAAACAACAACAGGTGGGGTGACCGTGATACAAACAGTGTCAGTAAAAATTTCAAAAAGTGTGAAGTTCTGAATTTCATTATGAATTTGATATTTGTGCCATCCCGAAAAGTGCGAAAATGGCGGCTCTGCATATGATAAAAAAGCTGAGTGTGCACCCGTATCTTTCAGGTATAGTCCGCCACCTGGTTATTGCATTTCTCCGGGATATCGACCAAACAGAACCCTGCCGTGTATTTTAAACTGCTGTTTATCCGGCACAAGTATTGCACGAAAATGTTTCTAGACATGAACTACAAAGTGTGCCTGTTAGTATTCGCGATCTGCTTCACGTAGTACTGCACAAGTTGGCGTCTGCACTTACATGCGGCCAAACAGTGATTGTGATGAGAATGATGGAGATGATGAGGAGGAAGTTATGGGTGTTAGGTGATACAGTTCTACATACCATGGCTCAAAGAAAGGACATGTTTATTTGTTACTAGCTGTTCTTTAGCTGGTAATTGAAAGTAGTAGAAAACCTTTGACCCATGTGTTATTAGAGGCAGACTCTAGCGCATCTAACTTTTCAAAATACAAAAAATCCCTGTGTTATAACTTTCAATAGGAGATATGCATATTAATTTCCCGCCAGAACTGCATACCTGATTGCCTAATCTCGCGTGGCGAGATATTGCGAGATACGGGTCGGTACCTGTAGGAGCAAGCGGGATATTACTAACATTTTGAAAATAAATAATACTTATGAAAGATAGAGGAAATTTGTCTTCATATATGGCTTGGGAGGTACAAAATGAATACCAGTTTGGCATTTGTGAACTTAAATTTCTCAAAAAACCCTAATTTTGTGAACATATGGCCCTGTCTGTGACAGTGATGTGAACACACGTCCCCCATGATTGCCTGGCGTCAAACCCGTGCTTATTGGCGGAATATTAATTTGCATACGGCGTATTAGAGACGTAACATTATACAGAGAGGATGAACAGTCGATTCACTGAGAAAAAAACTACACATTATTTGCTATCTGGAAAAATGCTAAACAGGAGCTCTGTTGTTATTAGATGAACATTTGGTGTATGAAATATTGTTTTCAAAGACAAGTCAGCAAAACTTTACACTATCACCCACCAAGGTACAGATCAGACATTAAATGGCCTATTGGCCTACAGAAACAGGATATATGAGATAAAAACAAATGCAGTTGTTAGAGTCATTATCATACCGCTCATTCATTTTGGAAAGAATCTAGAGCACAGGAGTTTAGAGGAACATATTAGTATTAAAGAGCAACAGAAGATTAATGTTTCTGATGTGCTTAATTCGAACAGAGGTATAATTGACATGAATTTGACCCAGAGAAATTTACCAATTGTGCCACATTGTGCATGTTGGAACACAAATGTTGTGAAGGAGTCAAAGAAAAAGAAAAGAGGTGGAGATTTTAAAATCCCCAAAACTGTAGCAGAAAACTTCCTTACGTGATGGAATACAGGCATCCATTGATGCAGAGTACTTGTGATATTAAAAAAATCATCAAAGCGCAGGGATAGATGTGCGTAATATTAATCATCATCATCATCATCATCATCATCATCATCATCATCATCATCATCATCATCATCATCATCATCATCATCATCATCATCATCATCATCGTTACTTGCGTACTGATCAACAAGATAGCATCCCTAACCAACGACTCAGGTTATGCATGAATATATGACTTCACTGCATATACAATGTACATATATAATATACACTTCAGTATCTGTTGAATTAGTGCATCAAGGGTAAGGTATATGGCCAGCAGTTACCGCCCTCCTGATAATAAAGCTATTTGTGATATAGTGCCGAAAACAGTACAAATTCAGCACATTTCAGATTATGTTCAAATACCTTATCAAGGTGTGTGGGCAGCCGTTGCCACCCTCCCATGATTAAGTTACTTGTGATTTAGTGCTCATGGAAAAGACTGCAATTTAAGTACACTTCATAATCTGTTGAAGTAGCTTATCAATGTGTATAGGCAGCAGTTGCCACTCTCCCATAGACTACAAAACATATATATTAAACGATAGTTTATGGTTTGAAAATAAACCTCCCAAGGTATTTATCATTTGGGACATCATATATGTAATAGTTTTGGGTGTTTGTATTTGTAATATAATATTTGGAGAGTGGTATGTCAAAGGGTGGGCTTTGTTAAGGTCATTGTACAGATTAAATAAGAAATGTGAGGCATTGAAGGACAAGCAAGAGCCATTGTTCATGCCCAAAAGTTTGAAGTGCCAACTGTAACAATTGTACAAGTTAAAAGTGAGTAGGTAATGTAAATATGCAAAGGAGTAGCAATCAAATTAGGAAAAGAACTGAATATTTTGAAACAAGAAGTTTCAGAAAAGGGTGAAATACTTCGAATGGAAGTAATCACTCTGAGACAACAACTGCAAAGACAAACGAAACTATTGAAAGAGAGAAGACAAACAGGAAACGAAAAGCACTTCCTTCACTTAAAATTCCAAAATGCAAGGAAGCAGAATCATCCTCCAAGTTGTCTCACTATAAAGGAAACTGAGCCTCCTCAACGTCAACTATCTCAGACAAGCAGACAACAAGACATCAATAGGCAGTCCTTGATGGTAATCAGGAAATTATGTAAAACTAGCTTGGAATCGAAGAAATTATTAACAAAGACTAAAATAAATTGCAATGCTGCTAGCAGTCTACCTAAGCAACCCCAGAATGAAACAAGGCAATTGTTGCAACTGCTGGATGATACTAGGAAGGAGAATAGTAAGATCTTTGAAAATGACAGTTACCTGTTGAACATTCGCAATGACAATTCATCCATAGATTTGTTAGATCATGGTGGAATCAAATTCAGGAATGAAGCAGTGGAAGTAATTATTAAATTGCTCGATTGTGGTGTTGCCTCGGCCACAGTAGGACCTTTAACACAAACAGTTTGCTCATTTTGTGGCTGTGTACCCAACAGAGTTCCAAGTGGAAAGTTTACAGATAACATAAATATAAGCCACTTGGCAGTAGCACAAAAACAAGTGTGACACTTTGCGATAGACAAAAACCTGACACATTACACTGATATAATACCAAAATATGTCCGATTATACACGGTATATGAAACAACAACAGCCAATCAAGATGTTTATGTTCTTGGCATGAAAAAATCCCTACTAAGTCTGCAGAGGACAGGTGCACTCACTGAAACGTTGGATGCGATCAGTAAAACATGTGGGAAGCCAGCATTGGGGAAACAGCTTTCAGTAAACTTTGAAAAACACCATATCAGACAGGGCATCAACTGAAAACATTTAAAAACAGGCTTGAATATAGGGAAAAGTTGTTACCAAACATGATGGATAGCTTTGAAAACTTCATGGAAGAGGAGAAAGAGAGCACTTTTCCTGTTGCCATCATCTTTTGGTTTCCTTAGCAGAAAATTTTGCTTTGATCAGTCGTCAATGTGAAGCTATGCATGTGCCACAACCGACTAGAGCTGCTGCACAGTCACACCCAAAATGTTTCACCAACAAAACAGAGTCAAATATTGTTCATTTAGTAGGGACAACATGCAAACTATTAGCTTGGGCTGCTGATGAAAAAAGTGACTGTTTCGCTGATTTCACACGATATCTGCATGAACATCTTAAGGAAAATAAACTGACCACTTTAAAAACAACAGATTTAATACTTTGTTTTATGATACTGGAGCGGTGTTTCACTTAAGAAAAGAACTGGAGCGGTGTTTCACTTGAGAAAAGAACTGGAGCGGTGTTTCACTTGAGAAAAGAACTGGAGCGGTGTTTCACTTGAGACAAGAAATATAGGAATTTATTGAAAATATTAATGGAACGCCCAACACACTAGCATTGGCGGTTTACCATGATATCAAAGAAGACTGGTGTTTGGCTGGAGCAAAAACCCTGGGACTTGTGAGAAAGCTGCTGACAGCTTCTTTATTGAGGCTTCTAGAAAATCCAGATGTACATACTGCACAGATGCATCCTGTTTTTCGAGTTATGAGTTCTTGGAAGAGTAGAGTGAACCCCCCCCCCCCCCGTAATGTGTCATGAATGGGACTTGTGCCCCAGAAGAGTTTATGTTACTGATAGTCAAAGATTGAGTGTTCGAAAGTCTCACAATGCCAGATCTTACAGATCCAACTGTTGAGAAAATACTGAAATTTGGATTTGCTGAATGGGCTATCTTGTTAAGAGGCTTCGTCAGTGACTACTGCCAAGACAGACAGTTCCATGCTAAACTACTCAAGACTTATAACTCTGCACCTTTTTAACTGAAAATAAAGCACCCACTTTAAGTAAAATGTTTAAAAAGACAAAGTATTTGTAAATTGCAAGTACCCTAGCACATAATCCATGAGTATTCACTTGATTTCAGATTCATGCTTGGCTACACATGCACTTATTTTAAAACAGAGCTGAAAAATGACTTTGCAAAGAAGTGATTTGCAGTGCATTATGTGTGTGGTTTCCCTGTCCCCATTTAAGCTCTTCCTAACATTGTTTTCTTTCACTTTACAATGACACAAGTGGATGATTTGGACAAGAACAGGGACAGTTGAGAGTATAAATTGTGGCAGAGCTTGAGATCAGGTATGGGTTCTCCATCAGCTTGCAAACCTGCTGGACTAAACATGCCAAGACTCTCAACTGTAGACCGGGCTAGAGCTGTTGGCCGAATTGAGGCTGGAGAAAGCTGTCGTTCTGTGGCAAGGTCCCTTGGTGTAAACCATCGCACCATAAATGACCTGTGGCAGAAATTCCAACGCACTAATGATGTAGCCAACTTGCAAAGGCAGGCAAGATCAAAAGTGACTACCAGGCGCCAAGACCAGTTTATCGTCACAACAGCTCTTAGGTCTCGAACAACTACGAGCACTGATATTCGAGACATGCTCCATGCTGCTTATCCACATCAAAGAAGAATATCTGATCAAACCATAAGAAATAGGCTACATCGCCAAGGTCTCAGATCCAGATACATGGTCCAGAAGCAGAGCATCTTGCCTCGACACAGGGAAGCCAGGATGGATTGGTCAAGAAGTCAACTTCGCAAATCCAGAGCAGAGTGGGCTAATGTCTTGTTTACAGACGAATGTCGCTTCTGTGTCCACAATAAAGACGGGCGAGTGAGGGCTTGGAGAAGAACAGGAGAAAGACATGCTGAATGCTGCGTCAAGCCCACTGTCCCATTCGGAGGAGGCAGCATCATGGTGTGGGGAGGCATATCAGCAGACGGAAAGACAGAGCTGGTGTTCATTGATGGAGCCCTGAATTCCAGGAGGTACATTACTGACATCCTATAACCTCACATTATCCAGTATGCTGGTGCCATCGGGGACGAGTTCGTGTTTATGCAAGACAACGCCAGAACACATGTGTCCCATGATGTCCAGGGCTTCCTTGCTAATGAGGGTGTTGAGGTGATGCAGTGGCCAGCCTGTTCCTCGGATCTGAATCCGATAGAGCAGTCTGGAGTCAGCTGAAGCAGAAGGTATACCCTCAGATGAACGCTGCTTCAACTATTGATGATCTGCGCCGTTTAGTTCATCAGGAATGGGACAATTTGCCTCAGGCTTACCTTCGTAAGCTTGTATACAGCATGAGGTGCCAGCAACCGAGGTGGTTACACAGAATATTGACTTTATCATGGTTCAACAAGCAAACTGTGATGCGTTGATGATCAAATCATTGAGACAAGTCTTCTGGGATAAACAAAAAACTTGATTACCCACTTCAGGTTTCATTGAATCTAATGTTGCGAACTTCAAATTTTGACTTTCACTTAAAACCAGTCATGTGCAGTGAAGCATGGACTCCTTAAGATGGTCATTTTTCTGTTAACGCTGTACCAAGAGTATGAAGATAAAATATATGATACTGAAATTCCAAAATATTTGTTCATTATTTAATTATATACAAGTAAATAGGTGGAGAGTTATAAGTTTTGAGTAGTTTATTTAAGCAAATACACCACTTGTTTTGACTCAACAAGAAACTCAGTCTGTAACAAAGCATATGAAGCCGCATGAAGAGCTTGTTTCTCACTTTGACAAATTACGTATGATACGCCAAAATGCAAGCACACTGGCCAAGGAATGGCCCATATATTGTTTAGAAAGAATAAAAGGGGCACATGGCTAGAAAGTTAGAATAACATGGGAAAATGTCTTTACTACTTCAGCCCAAAAAAGAGCCCATGAGAGATAACTTCTACCGTAAGTTGACAGTTGTTTCAGAATTAAGGAAGGAGCCTTTGCAACAAAAAGAAGACAGATTGACAAAATTAGGGCAACAGGCATTTGAAAAAAAAAGAACTAACAAAAACCTCATGTACTAGGGCTTCAGGCAATCACTGGCTGATATAGATAAAAACCTGTAAACCATAAAAACACAACCGGAGAAGATAACAGCACTCAAAGTACAGATACATTTCCGGAAAACGGCCTCAGAGCAGCATGCCAACAAATGTTTGTTCCAGTTCAGCTCGAAAGAAACTGGCAATTTTTCTGTTGGTTATCTTATGCAACATGTGAAAGTTTTGGTGGAGGGAGCGCATATGATTTTTGGAAACAGATGTGACAGTGAGGAGACCGACAGCCTGATCTGAATAAAAATGACTGGCATTTATGTCAATGTTAAGATTAAACATTAAAGGTTTTCCCACCCACCCCAACCCCCATCCCGCATACAGGTATGCTATGTAGTAATACACAAGTGATTTATTATCGATGAAAAATGAAATCATCTTTATGAAAATAAAACAGGAAATAATTGTATTTTAATTTTTATAGCTTATTAAAATTATGTATATAAATAACAGCCAACATTTTTGTCCCATTTCAGTGTGTGCACTTGGAAGTTTAATGCGTTGGCAAATACCAGAACGTGTAACTTGTTAATATATAGTAATATTATCACTCAAATCATATTGAGTTGCAATTGTACACTTATCCTCATGCTTTGTTTTGTTTTTTTTGTTTTTATTTTATTTATTTTTTTTTTTTTTGTTTGTTTGTTCGTTTTTTCTGATGCACTTGTTTTCACTGATATCATTGAAACCTGTATTTGTGATAATGATATATATGTTTCAGCATAATGTATTTGTTTTGTTACTAAACCATGTTTAATATTCATTTCAGATTTAGGCGACCAAGATTGGCAACAGAGTCAGGGTGCTGCAGAAACAAAACAGACCACGCATCAAAATGCTACACATTTGTCGCCTTGCTCAGGCCTGTTCAGCTGCAGTGTTAAAGGAGAGCAAATCCAATCTATTCTTGTGATGGTTAGCTAACTGCAAACCTACAGGGCCCTATGAAAACAACATTATTATACATGGGACAGAATTGGTGAATTTCACTAATTTTTGTTAATGTTCAACATATTGTAGATTTCAAAAAAATATTTCTGATTATCATTTCATTCATTTTGATCCATATTTGAAAACTATAGGACATATGAAGTCTGTTTGCCAATTGGTGACAGATTTTCCCATTTATAGTTTCAGGCGGACTTGAACATAGTAGCATTTAGGGAGCCCTGGGCATATATATAGAGAAGGTAATGGAACAAACAGGAGTGATTTGATACCATGATATGTAAAACTTAGATTATGGACCATCAAATGAATTTTCACTACATTTTTCAAAAAAAGTGTAGCATCCCTAGTTCTACGCTTAATGTTCAAGAAAATGTAATACTACGCCTACACTACAGTTATACAAGCCGTGACGGAAAGGATACACGCGCGACACAAAAGCATGGAAAGATATTTATTTATTTATTCATTTATCTATTTATTTATTTATTTATTTATTTATTAATTTATTTATTTATTTTGATATATTTATACAGAGTAACCCGTTCAGCAGAGCAGTTCTTTCACCGGGCCCTGTATTATATACAACTATATACATCGAAATAAGGAAAAAAGTAGCAGTAAAAAAAAAAAAACACTGAAAAGTACAAATTAGCATTTGAGCATACAGATATATTGCCGAGAAATTAGCCGGGTCAATGGGTATCAATACTTGAAGTGTGGAACAAACATTACGACCGCAAACAGGAATGCTGTACACCTCACGGCAACCAAATGACCAGTTCTAGAATTCAAAAGCGAATAAAAGAAGGGGAACACGCGCATGCATGCCTTTATATATGGGCACGTACAGGCAGCGGCAACGCTATTAAGTAATTCCTGTCACATGACTAGTACAGTACCGAAGTCATGAACAAGGACTCATATCTCAATATAATGAACGTAGAAATTTTGATTCAACAAATCGGCGCAACTCACACGTTTGTGACTGGTACTTTCATATCATTGCCATAGTTAACCTAATTCTGCCATCCGTAATTTTTTAACAGCAATGCATCCCGAATACACACACTGAGAAAAATAGGCACCGAGAGCCTGCCACGCATATACCGAGGTGACCGAAGCTTCAGAAGCAACTGGCCGTCTCAAAATATTTATCAAATGAGCAGGCTAGATCCCCGGTAAGCTGTTATCTCACCTAAAGGTAAAACTCGATTTTAATTTTTTTCTATTGCACCATTGATAAATCTATAAAATGGTAACGACTGGGTAAAGCAATAACGTCGTGCCGCACATGTACCGCAGCATGGTCAATTTCATAAAAAGCACAGGCTAGTCACTTCATGCACAACAATGAGTGGAGTTTTGAATGTAATTATGTACATGCACCAAAAATGCTCCCATAACTTCAGAAAGCAAGCAAAATTAATAAATCTTGCTTTCCTGCATTCAAATAAACTAGTAAATTTACAACTCAATTCAGTTCTAACGTAACAAATTGGGTGATAGGTCGGTGTAATTCAGTGACCCTAGTTTTAACTAAGGCTGAACGAGCTCTGGCATCTCGGCTCGGGTAAATCTCCTTTAGAATATCTAAAGGCCACAAACTGCGAAGAAGATTAGATTCTACTATCATGACCAACAGTTCTGCTTTGAGATTATTGACTGTTCAGTGCACTTTGATCTTTTTTTGCAATTGCAGTAGATATTGTCGTGTCCATCTACGCCAAAACTCTGTAGCCGCACATTATACAGATCTCTATCTTCTGCGGTATGCATCTAATCTAATTCTGGCCGATCGGTCAAAATTATCAGCCACATTTAGTCTGTCAGTGCTCTGCTGCACCAAAATACAACAGCCACCAAAGTTAGACCCGATACCCTCCTTTACCCACATCCCTCCAAAACATTTATCAATGTGAGCTTTTAAATAAAGTCAAGGTAACCGAAAGCTATTCATAACGACATGTTGTGACAAGGTACAATTACTTAAAGTAGATAAAATTCCGTGTTGCCACCGCACATAATGATACGTTGTTC
>CAXHWN010000712.1:0-68000 GCA_964020975.1 Hermodice carunculata | reverse complement strand
ACAATCCTAAGAAAAATATGTGATGTTGTGACATTGAAAACCAGGTCAAGGTCACCAATGACTAATTGGACCAAGAAATGGTCTTAAGTAAATTGAAACCTGAAGTTGCTTACCTGTTACTACTGGTTAATGGGACATCTTTATGATTATCTATACAGACGGATCACTGTACATATTTCCCTTAAACATCGTTTGCGAGGTTTTAACAAGCAGCCATTTGAGTTAATATAATATAAAGAGGACATTCCGGGTAAGGTACTGAAACAAAGGTAACATAGGCCTATTTTCAAATAATGATACCTTCTATTTATCCAATTAATGAATTTAGAATCAAATGTATATAGCATGGCTTCTAAATTTAGAACCAAATTCAGTCATTGTAATGATACTCGTCGATATAAAAAACTAATAGTAAGAAACAAATTTTTAAATTACCGTTAAGGGAGAACGAACCTGTAGTACATATGAAATCTTATTTTTAACTGGCTGTTTACCACGGTGTCAAGGGTATACATTGAACGGGTTGAAAAATTATACACTCATTTAGCTTAAAATGTAAACCGTAACTGCCGTGTCTTCACTACAATGGCCATGGATCTAGATATTTCGGTACTTTTATGACAACAGTGATGGTTAATATAATAAAATCGACTCAGTATTTGAATCCCTTACGAAAAGACCTTGAATTTGAGTGGCAACAGGTCCAGAGTGAAATCTGTAGTTTCTGCGCTAACAGCTTTCTTGACGGCTTTTTTTGAATTGTGCGAAAAATGCCTAAAGGAAAGCTGGTGACTTTGTTTCAAATTTAAATCCAAACATTTTTTTCGGCACGCAGGTAAAAAACATCTACAGGGCTCTGCAGGTCCTATTAAGTTATTGTAACAATAGCAATAACAATGAAAACAACAGTAAACAAAATCTGTTATGCCTGTGTCAATGTCATTGAAATAACATGAGGACTAAAAACAGACGTACATGTTTAAACGGAATATGTATATATATATACATATATATATATATATATATATATATATATATATATATATATATATATATATATATATATATATATATATATGTCATATTTTCATACCAATTACAAATTGGTCAGTGTTTAACACAGAATAAGAAGACTCTTTTATATTAAAATTTCATTTTTGTTAACTATAACATATGTATATGGTACAGAGGCCTAGGCGGAATACTCAGTTGATACATAATTTGACAAGATATAGAAAATACTAATGGTAAGGTGTTCAAGATTGAATACTTTATTAATTATATTTGACAATATTTAGAAATTCTTATTGTCAGTTAAAAACATTGACCAAAGTTTTATGAAACCAGGCTTGTTTGCAGCTGACGTCATAAAAAGTGACCAAATTGTGAGTAACAAATGTAACAAACAAGCTGGACACAGTTAAAACAACTTTGTTCTTTAGCAGATAGATTATAAAAGAGTTGAATGAATACGTGTATATAATAGTTATGCAATCATACAGAAAAAGTGCTCTGATCCAAAATTTACACTTAATATGAGATGCTATTTCAATGTAAAGCCCAGTTAACTTGTTGGGAGAGAACCTTCAACTATTGATGGCACCCCTCAAAATTCCTGTCCATTACGTATGCTAGACTGTTTCTTCTTGCGCAGATCTGAATCTGACTGACGCTGAGAGTGATGCCGGTTTACGGCATACAAGGGAGAAAGCCACAAGCGCCAAACATGACAGGCATCATTCTGTACAGTAAAACGCTCAATACTGCGTTCTGTCATACACATTTTATTTAAACGTATTTTATTTAGTAATCATGAAAAGGTATCGCAGAACAAGTAAGTGGCTTATGCCAGTCCTTTTACCCAGTACATAACACACATCAACTGTATTAGCTATATGAACAATTAAAACAACTAAAAGACAGTAGAAGTCTTGTGCTCTGCAGACCTTAGGCCTGCGAGCACAGACTGAAGTGGTCTTGTTAACTTCACAATGACATCAAGGTCACCTTTTTAAAGACCATCATCTCTGTTGAAGAGTATCCAACTTACGGTTTGGGAGAAAAGTCAAGAAAGTGAAAACGTCCTAAAAATTCTTGAAAAAGGGAAAGTAATGGCAGCTCCCTCTGTTAAACAAATTAACGTCTAGAGGTCCTCAAAGCAATTGGCCAGGCGTTTTTGGAGAACACGACTTTCTAGGATTTTTCTGCAAAGGTAAACAAGAAAATTTGTAAAAAAAATATTAAAATCATCATAGAGTGACCATCTGAAAAAAGTACATCCCCACCCAAGGTACATCCTCACCAAGTTTGAAGTCAATGTGGTTGGCGGTAATGGGGTAGAAGTCAAAAGTGTTAATTACCATTGCAATCCCAATTGACTTGCATGGTGATCAATGGTTATGCATACATTAACCAACAGGTACCCGAAATACCCTTTCTTATTAACAGACTCTCAACCTACATGTTTTCACTGTAAGCTATTTATGCCACCGTCTATTTTATAGTGTACAAAATGGAATATAGCAACATTAGGGAGTCACTCCTGTATCATACAACGGCAGAGAGCAAGCTTTTATTAGAAACACTTTTCAATGTGTTTTTGTTTCCCTCTTGTGTCCCCAAAACTGTAACGAAAAAAGCTATTGACCTTTCCTTAAGATGGAGTTACTCTTGTGCTTGTGAAACTGCCGTGTGAAATTAAGCTTGTGAGGTGCATGTCATCTATAGAAATTCCGTGCACTGTCAGCAGTATGCCAGAAAACACCTTTCTTTCTTTCTTTCTTTCTTTCTTTCTTTCTTTCTTTCTTTCTTTCTTTCTTTCTTTCTTCCTTTCTTTCTTTCTTTCTTTCTTTCTTTCGTTCTCTGCCTCTCTTTTTCGTTCTCTGGCTCTGCTTTTTTTCATAGGCATATGTTTGAAAGTTATCTAAAGCAGCAAACACGCTATTTTTGTTTATTATACAGCCTTCAAACAGTGCTTACTTTGATTTCGGCGCTTAACTGCGCAGTCAACACCGTACATGCTTCCGTCATCTGCCATGATGGTGTAGGGTTTTATTAAAAGTATTAGAGAAATGCAAATTACTAGTTCTGGCACAGTTTTGTTGTGGCTGCTAATGTGGCTAATTGATGACGTAATTATAATGCACGTAATCAACATAATGAACGGTGTAATTATAATTAACAAAATGTAACTTGCAATTAGTACAATCATGTGGTTAGAATTTACATCAGGATGAATGCCGTAATTAGCACAATTGACTAATTAACATTCAAATTATGACGGAGGGCTATACCCCTATAGGGGGAAAGGTGGGGCTGTAAATTGTACCCCCACTGAGCGTGGAAGTGCGGGCCAGTAAAACGTGACAATATGTCGACGGTACATTCAAGCGTTGTTGAGTGCGTATGACATAGGTCTATGCCCCTTTAGATCCGGGGAATTCCGTCAGACTTCCAACGTACGCCTGACGATTTCATAACCAAAAAAAAAAAAAAAAAAAAAAATGTAAAGAGCGCGCTAAAGAAGCGTGTCTCATCTGCCCTACGCATAACCAAAACTGAAAAGTTATTAACAGGACGGTGGATTATTGTCATTAAAAAGTGTGAATAAAAAAACCGTAAACCTTGAAATGTTACAGACTTGGCCATAGGTTAGTTTTTCTTGGCAAATGTGTGCGGTAGCTGATATGTCCAATACTTTCTGCAAGATTATGTAAATTTTCCCTTCTCAACAAAAGCAATCAAACGGACACCTACCTTTACATAGGCTGCATCCCGTGAGTATTTCCTTCCCACTTAAACAGATTTAATTCAAGGGATGCTGAAACGCATACTTTTGGGCGTTTATTGGTTTAAAAAAAATTATTAGTATATGCGTATTCGATTGTATCCTTGAAGATTATACTTCTCTTTATCGGTGTTTTGACCGGCGTTCACTCAAGTCAAACGCCTTTCGCGCCATGACAAAGCCCCCAGGAAACACACAGAGCTTTTTGCATACACTGTTCCCCGTGGAGCTCTTGAAAAAGTACTTGACCAGACGTGTTTTGTTGTCCATATACCACAGAAATTAACGACACGAGCCTTTAATCATCTATATAGTCACCGTAGGAATGAGAAATGACTGGAGCAGGACACGATTTAACCTGCATACTTTCTTAAAGGGGACACAAAGGGATCAAAACCAACATTTACTCGCGGTGAAACGGACAAATTTGCACGGCAACAATGAATGCAAATAGAGATTCTGTCACGCCAGGGTCCGTTTAAAACAGCTTTTTATGGACCCCGTTTTAAAGAGACCGCCATTATTCACATATATAGGAATACTTGCCGCACACAAATGTACTGGTTGACATGGGCAAATAGGCAAAACATGGAACATAAATTGAAAGAGAAGATCACCATGGCGTGTCACTAAATAAATTTATGTATTTTGGACCGATGTCTAGAGGTACAGTGTTGAAAATGTATTCGCGGAGTTTATTAAAGGTGACCTCCGAATGTGAGGGAAAGTGCTCATATAAGATGAAGGCGGTTGCTGGCAACAACATTATCATGTTTAAACTAAATTAAACCAAAGTCACACGCGCTAAACAAGATTTACATGTACCATCAATAAATTGTCACGTTTCACTGACGCACACTTCTGTGCTCAATAGGGGTACAATTTACTGCACCCCTTTTGTCCTTATAGGGGTTTACCCCTCCGAGATAATAATTTGAAGGATAATTAGTTAATTGTGCTAATTACGGCGTTCCCTGTAATGTTAATTCAAATAACGTGATTGTGGTGATTACAGTGTTCAGTCTGTTATTTATAATTACACCGTTCATTATGTTGATTACGTTCATTAAAATTACGTGATCGATTAGCCACATTAGCCACCAAAACCAGAAAGGACCAGAATTAGTAATTTGCATTCTACTTATACGCAAAGCCGACAACGTTTTAAACTTGGAGTTTAGTCGACCAGGCAGACAGACGATGTCAAATGCAATTTTGTATTGATAAACACAAAATAAACCAAAAGCGAAAGACAAAACCGTTTTTCAATGGACCTGTAGCCCACCAGAGTAAATGAAATATCGTATTTTATAACTAACGCAACCCCGCCAAGATAATAGTAAAGCACGAACCAGAGTTTACTGAAATTTTAAACCTAACCTAACAAATAAGGAGAGAAACACCGCACAAGTCCAAAATGACGGCAAGATATTAACAGCAGATTGTGACGATCATCTGTGATTGAAATGATCTAATCGTCAAATATGAGTCACCAGCAACCATCATGAAATTCAGCACTCCTGTATCATACTTGATACAGGAATTTTTGAAACATAATATCGTTAAAATACGTCTTTTTCATCAAGAGTTGATCAAAGTGAATACATTCACTTTCATATTAGATACACAGAAAAAGTCGTACAACTTGTACGCCTGGTGTAAGCAAAAGTTATGTTCGTGGAAAAAAGCAAAACGCGTTATAATTCGATATCTACCGTCTCTGTCGCAGTTCAAACGAAAAATAATGAATCCTTTGACATGTCCCATATAGATTATATTGTGTCAACTGTTATTCGTATTATTCATTTTGATCACCTCTACGAGCCCGTGTATCTGTGTTGCGTTACTGTAGACTCAGTTGTCTTCTTGTTAGGCCTGGGCTGTGCCATCTCTGGGATCCATGTATGTAATGCTGGTCTCGATGGGCGGCGGGGGCTCTGTCGTCCTGTGAGGTTTGTCCTGTGCTTTCGTCTTTTTCCAATAAGAAGCCCTTCTTCCTAATTGTTATTCCTTTTCAATAAAAATTTGTTTAAACCAAAACGTGTTTTCACAGTATCAGAGTAAGCAAATACTCTGTGGCTGTGTTGCAGTTTAAAATACACAACCGGACCTGCTCTCAATAATAGTGTGGACCCTTTCCCAAAACAAAGACACCGAAATCCTTGACTTTTTTTGTTTTGTTTTTTTGATAAAAAGCGAGCACGAAAGTCTCAGATCCAATCACACTCGGACTGCGGAGGTGTTGGTCTCGAGCAAAGGGCACAACCATGATTGAGATTATCTCAATATTTGATGTCTCACATAAGTCGAATGAAGCATTATCTTTTGCATATCTGAATATAGTGTATATCAGTAATTATGAAACATATCTAGCCTAGCTGACGGGAACTTGTCAAATTCTGCCTGTCAAAGAGAGTCAAACGGCAAATTTGCATCTGCGTATTAATCTCCAATGGTTCAAGCTATTCATATATATATATATATATATATATATATATATATATATATATATATATATATATATATATATATATATATATATATATATATATAATTTCTTACTCAATGTTCATCTTCAAAACATCACTTCACACTAAATTCCAGTACCTCCAATGGCGAATATGGAAAGAGAAAAAAATGAAGAAAAAATGAATAGCGGAATGTATGGAGTTAACTGGTACATATAACTTCAATCACAAGATTGACCTCTTCAGGGTCCAAAACTCCCGTCAGCCGGTGGTCCCTCATGTCACATAGCTTTTGCACAACAAGGGCGTTGGCTATCAAAGTGTCCTCACCCGGATAACAGAGGGCGTTCTCTGTGGAAAAGTGTATACACTCGACTGCCATCAAGGCAGCTCTTGTAAAATCATATTCATGGAGAATGTAACTGAATGATCTACCAGTAGGAGAACGAGTGCCTTGAAATAATAATTTTCTTCACATTTTAACTAAAGCATTTCCATTATGAATGATTTTACGAACATGTCTTATGAAACGCAAATGCATCTGAATCTCAATTGGTAGATCTCCACATATAAAAGGGAGTAGATTACAATGTGTCTGTTTAGGCAGGTTCCAAATAAATCGAACAGCCTTCCACCATGCCACAAAAATTTGTTCAGCAAATTTTAAAGAATAATTCATTAATTGAGAGCCATAAAAAGACATACAGAATGAACGAAAGAATCTGTCGTGTCGAGGCAAACGCTTTCTCAAACTGAGCCATCAACAAAATAACCCGTGTGTTAAAGTTCCGAGTACTCCTCTCCAGTGATTTACTGGTGGAGTTAGGACCAATAAGAATCCCAAGGTGAATGAAAGAACTCACTTTCTCAATCGTTTCACCATACAGATAAATAATTTGATTTACCTTGTACTTCATATATGACATCCATTTAGTTTCTTTATGTTGAAAATAACATTACATTCTTTAGCAAAATCAGTGCTAATATTAAATAATTTATTCAAACCGACCATTGTACGAGATAAGAGGACTAGATCGTCTGCATATGCAAGGGCACCCATAAATGTACGGCCAATATGACACCCAAAGCCGGATTTCTTCAACGACATTAGCAATTTATCAATATATATCACAAATAAAATCGGCGCGAGAACTCCTCCTTGTTTAACTCTATTTCTACATAAAAAGGTTCTGTTGATGTCCTATTGCAGACAAAGCTTACCTTCTCATTTGCATACATATTCAAAATTAAACAAATGATAATTGGAGACAGTCCTCTCTTTAACAATAATTTGACGTATTCAACTCTGTCAAAGGCCTTAGTAGCATCAAGAAAGATTAAATTAACATTGGCATCATGTGATATCTAATAATTGACACATTCTAGGACACCAGTGCACAGAGTGGTAGAAAGATCATGTTTCAAACCAAATTGAAGGCCCGAAGTGCAAAATTTGTCACTATATTTCATGAGGATTACCCAATCAAATAATTTTCCGATGATACTACTTAGGGCTATACCACGAAAACTATCTGAATTCCTCGCGGAAGTATGGCGATCTTTAGGAATGGGATGCAGCATTATTTCAGTCAACCCTATTGGGGCAACTCCATGAACTAACATTGAAGAGAAAAGAAACGATAAGTAGACATTGAGATACAGTGGATCTCTAATGATATGATCCGAGTAATGTCCCGTGGCACCATCGTGTTTACCCTGTTCTAATTAATGGACACCCATGGCAATCATATCTGACGCTATAACCTACTGAAGGTGAGAATATTGGCAGCCGAGGAACGGACGTATGTGTCGATATTCCCCTGATTAATGCACGATATGCTGCATAGACCGTTGCAATGGTCAAGGTGTCAAAACAGATTTATCCAATTTTTCTTGACTCTGAGCACGATGGCATTCAGGCAGACAAAGATAACAATAACAGAAATAATATGAGATTATGTGCACCTAAATCTAATCATGGTTGCATGATAGCAATTTACCTCCAGTGAATGAGTGATGCATATAGCTAATAGATACACATATTGTGATGTTCTGCAAGAATAGAGATTCACTACTTGGTTACGTTGCTCACATTTGTACATTAGTTTGGATGTGATAAATGCATATGTTACCTAACTAATCTCGCAATTACTACAGCACAATTCGTGTTGAATGGAAAAAATTACCATCATTTTTTTATTGTTGCAAAATGTAATTGGATCAAGCACATGCACATGTTTTGCACAATGCCGTCATTCTTACAAAAAGGGGTCCTGCTATGACCAGACTTTTGACATCTCCTCTGAGTCTCGTCCGTAGCTTGAAAATGTATTCCAAATACAATCACATGGTCTCTTTCATAATCGGGTTGAATCTCTTGTTACCTTACTAATTGATTGTGCATTATCAACACTGGACACTTCTGGGCCTCTGATGGCATTTTCAGATTAAGCACTAGAAGGTACTCCTAGCTGGAACTGAGCCTCATCACCCAGAATTGGTGATATGGAAATTTAATTACTCTCTTGAACTCCAGGTTCCTGCAAACACTTACTTTAATAAAGTTTAAATCAATCGAAATTTGAATTCGAACCGAATTGAATCAAATTTGAATTGAAGCAAACTTGGCAAGGGTTTGTATTGTCCTTAATTGTGTTGTCAAAATGTTATTTAGAGTGACACTGATGCATGACATAAAATATTGCAATCATGCATGTTGTGACTTGCTGAATGGAAACCATCGCATAGGACTTCCTGTAACGTATCAATTATAAAACAAAGACTCAATTCTCAGACACTTAGGGGCAATTGTAACATTAAGCGGTATTGAAATTAACGCTAACAGCTTTTTGTAACAATTTGCGGTATTGTAACACTCAGCGGTTGTACAGTAGTAGGAACTCTATCCACTTTCTTCCCCGGCCGGGAATCGAACCCGAGCCGCAGAGGTAAAAGGCGAGTGTTCCTTACAGTATTCCTTCAGACAGTGCATGCAAGGTTAGTTGCTTTGGAATTGTAACACTCAGCGGTTGTACAGTAGTAGGAACTCTTTCCACTTTCTTCCCCGGCCGGGAATCGAACCCGAGCCGCAGAGGTGAAAGGCGAGTGTGTTGCAGCTCCGCCAACCGTGCACCCCCAAATGTAGATTGTGCTGAGACTTAGTGGAAACGTACCTTATAGGAAACAACAACAGCAACAACAACAACAACAACAACAACAAAAACAAAAACAAAAAAACAAAAACAAAAACAAAAACAAAAACAAAAAAACAAAACAAAACAAAACAAAACAAAAACCAAAAAAAAAAAAAAACCAAAAAAACCAAAACACCCCCCCCCCCCCGAGTTGTTAAATAGTGTATGATACTGCGGGCCCCCTGATTTTATAACGAGTTTTTAGTGCTGAATACTTGTCTGGACATGCGTCCACTCTCATTGATTATTATGTAAGTCAACAGGGACTGCAATGGAATTGCGCAATTTCGACTTCTGGAAAACCATCACCCGGATTCACTTCAAACTTAGGGGTGTACCTTGGATGGATCTCTACCAAGTTCAACTAGTCACGATCCAGTGGTTTGGGAGTTGTTTTTAGTTTTCTTTATTTTCATCTTCTCCCTCCTTTTTAAAATCTTAAAAATCTTCTCCAGACGTTTCCGGTCAGTTGCTTTGGAATTGTACAGGTATTATAGAGGTAATACCAGCCACCAGAGGAAGCTAAAACAGGAAACAGAAAAGCAACCATTTTGTTTTGCGTATGAAACCATGGAAATGGTGCATACCTCAGCGTTATACGTGAAAGTATCTGGGTGTATTGCACCATGCTGGGGTATATAAGGCCGAGCCCACTTGCTCCGCCAAGATTCGGAGAGAAATGATTTGAAGATAATTTTTTGTACCATGAGCTCTGCTCTGTAAAGATCGGAAAATAAAGAGCATATAACTGTAAACCACGGGATAAATACAAATCATAGCTCGTTTGGGTGTCTGGACCCACAGAAGAGACTCGTGTGTGTGGAGCGCGTACATCGTTCCAAAGAGCACACCTGTCTGTTCTTTGGGTCCAGATATCCGCACTCACCATAGTTTGTCTATTTATCGAATGACAACCTTAAGTTGTTGAATGAATATTTAATATCTAATATTGGGGACAACGTGGGTATATGACTGGAATGTTTATACTGGTACTTATTTTATGCCAATGATTTAGTACTTTTTATCATTACTAAGGTAATGGAAGTTAGATCTGGTTCAAGACGTTGCTCACTTGTTTATTTGAGAGGCTCGGGTTTAATTATTCGTTTGGGGAGTATGCACGAGACTAGCTTTGCAAAATTTCTTCGCCAGGATATTTGGTTCTCTGCTCAGGTGCGCCAGTCTCGTCTTGTGTGTCGCCTGGTACAGTCCTGTCTTCGTTGCCCCCTTACCCACCCAATTGCCTATTTAGTATTTCCTTTTATTTTATGTTATTCAAAAATGTGTATTATTGGGGCCAAATACGCCCAATTAAGCTGCAAGCTGGCAATACACATTCACGCCATGCAGTACATTAGATTCTGTGTTATATATTATTGTGCGATTATGCGTAATTGCGACCAATTTGATGTATGGTATGATATCAATATAATGTATGTGTATTATATTATCTATGTTTATATGTCATTAAAATATGAAAACGACCTTTCCTATTATCGTCTTTTATCAGATTTAACAAAAATAAGTAAAAAATATGTTCTCCTCGTTTGTCGATTTCAAAGCAGCTTTCGATGGTTAGTGGGTAATCACCGTTTTATAAATTGCTTCAAACTAGAATTGGTGAGAATTTTCTCTCCATAATAGAAAAGATTTTTTCCCAGGTCCAATATGCTACCAAATCAACTCAAACATTAACGACCAAATTTTTCTCTTTTGTTGGCCTCAAGCAAAAATGTGTGTTGAGTTCCCTAATTATTCAAATTGTTTATAGTCGATCTACCTAACATATACTTACCAGCGATTGTGATCCAGTGTCTTTACGTGACACTGATCCTATTTATTAGCAGATGATTTGGTAAATTTGTCTCAAACACCCAAAGGCCTACAGCTGGCTCCAAAGAATTGGAATCACACCGTTTTTAGCCACCTCAGGGAAGACTTTAAGACTACGCACAAACTATTTCAGTCTTTAGTTCATCTTATTCTCAGGTACAGATGTGAAATATGGGCACCATTTTATGTAAAGAATATTAATCCTAGCAGCTTTATGCCTCTTTCTGATCAGTTATTTGCCCAAAAATATATATAGGAAATTTGATAAATTTATCTTGGGAGTAAACAAACACACCCCAACTACTACAGCCAGATGAGAGGTAGGCTGTGTTCCGTGGCTTGTCACCGTGCTGCCTCACGCAGTCACATACGGGGTAAAACTATGGGAAAACCGTTATTTATAAAACCTTGCCTATCAGGATTCACTACAATTAAAAATGGCTGGTCTATTTGTATGAAGCAGCGCTGGTCTATAATCAATCTGAGCAATGCTGGTGAAAATCAAGGCGGCGTAAGACCGCAACATGAGAATGTGAAAACTGAAATACCACATGCAAAAACTTACCAAGACTGATCAGAATATATGAATAATGATGACACAAATCAAAACTAAGGATCAATAAGAAATTTAAGCGTGACTTTGGTGTTGAAAGTTCTCTATTGGCGAACAAGAATTTCCAGCACAGAAAAAAAATTCTCTAAATTACTTAGCAGTGTTCACACGTTCCAAATTGAGTTGGGGCGACACAGAGTTCAAGAACACCAACCAAACTTAACTTTTACAAAGTTTTTAAATTTTGATTGATTTTAGATTTTGTAAATTCGTGCCTCATCAAAATAAAACAGGAAATCTCCTCTCCATAATTCTGACACGACAATTCCACCTCTCCTTTTGTGAATAATTTATTACCGTTCCACGAGAGGGCGTTGTGCGTGCACATCGCCCCTGGATCCACGGAAGCGCTCCATTTGATAAATCGGATTTTTGTTTTATACGTGATTACTCCCAAATCTTTGCAATCTGTGTAAAACAAGCGTCAACGGAAATTTTGTTTAGTGTATTTATATAAATAAATAAATAAATAAATATATATATATATATATATATATAGTGTGTGTGTGTGTGTGCCATCGTTATGTTCATTTTGCATGGCACGATGCAATAAAGGTTCGTATTCGTATTTGTGGTCAGCTCATCAAAGACCAAAATTATGATATTCAAACAAGCGCATTTATTCCCCACATATCTATTTTTTTGATAATCATTTACTGCAAGTTGTTTAACAATTTATTTACCAAGGTGTCTCTTTGATCCAAGGAAAATTAATTCTGCATTCATCACGTTATCTGGTTGAACAGGCTCTGGATCTATGGGTAAGCCTATACCTACATGAATGCTCACTCTTCGTTGCCAAAAATTCTGCTAATATTGGGCTACGGTTGCGAAATTATGACTTCTAACAGACCTTATGACGAATTAGAAGGTCCTCCTACACATACAGCCAGTACCAGTAACTGATTTACGCTGTCCCGTTGGACTCCAAGCAAACACCCAAGGAAGGCCTCTTCAATTCGCGCTGCGTGACCTAAATCTCCACTGAGCCCTTTTCCCTTGTTAAGTGATGTCGACCCATAAAAGTGTATCGAAATACCTTTCTTTTCACTCATGCAGCCTCATACATGTGTTTTTCTTCAAATTTGAGGGTTTTTTTTTAGCTCAGCTGACAGACAGCTGAGCTTTTGTGAGGGTCCGTCGTCCGTCTATCCGTCTGTCAATTTGTTTCAATGGTCACGCTCCAGTGATTTTTTTTATTTTTTATGATTGTTTTTGGTTCTTTTTCGGGACAAACCTTAAAAAATCTTTTTCTCCGAAACCACTCACCCAGTTGCTTTGATATAACACAGTAACACTCTTGGTGACTCTTTGTTCATAATTTATTTACCAGGTAAAGCTTCAATTTTTTGTTCTATTTTTTTATGATTATTTTGTGCGTTTTGGCTATTTTGGACTTCTTCTCCAGAACCACCACTTAGATCAAGCTGAAACCTGATAAATGTGATCCTTGTGGAAAGGTCAAACAAACTTGTTCACTAAGAGGCACTGCTGTGGATTCCTGATTTTCAACATTTTTTTTCAATTTGGGTACTAATCGGTAAATGCACCTTTCCTATTGATTACTATGTAGGTCAATGGGCATTCTAATGCTAATTCAAATTTTCAACTTCTCCTCTGACACCGTCATTTAGATTGACCTCAAATTTGATAGCAATGTACCTTGTGTGGGTCTCTACCAACTTGGTCAAGTGGTCATGCTTCAGTGATTTGGGTTTTTTTATGATTTTTTCCTGTTCCTTTTTGGATAAATCTTAAAAAGTCTTTTCCGAAACAACTCACCCAATTGCTTTAATATCACACAGTAACACTCCTGGTGACTTCCAGTTCTTAACCGCCAAACCCACACGCCAAAAGAAAATAGGGAAAAACCACGTTTTTGAAAATTCAGTAATACACTTTAATTTTAACTCCCTTGATGTTTGTAAACATTTAGTGTATTTTGAAGGTATTGCGGGCCTCTCCTATCCATTGTGTACAATGTTCAGTTTCCCAACTTTCTGCATCCCTCACACGTGGCTTCTCTGACCTTCTAACCTCTACAGTGTGGACAACAATAGAACATGTGACCAGTCATGGATAAAATCCACTCCAGCCGATAGCGACCTCTGGTGCATGTCACAAAAACTGTTGCACTGCATTGATAATGCATGTTTGGATATATGTGTATTTGCCAAACTCGTCTACCAAAGTTGTAATACACATAAATTTACCCATAATGAAAAATTTGAACAACTGCAGAACTGCTGTCTGTATATATATATATATATATATATATATATATATATATATATATATATATATATATATATATATATATATATATATATATATATATGTATATATTCATTCCCATTTTATAGTCGAGTGATTATCAGACACCCAGCTGGTAGGTTTGTGTACACATGTGCGCCATGTACTTTCATTGGGTCGCCAATGGGCATTTTTGGGTCGCCAATGGGCCTGTACTAGTCAATATAAAAACGCCGGAAAAATCCGGCAATAAGGCGTGTGTGACAATAAAAGCGTGCCGGATATTTCCGCTCCCACCGAACTAGTAAGGGTTAATTTATTCAACAGGTGGCGCTGCAATTTTTTATTTTTTATTTTTTAATGATTTGTTTGTATGTTTCCGCTATTTTCAACTTCTTCTCCAGAACTGTGACTTAGATAAAGCTGAAACTGTGTGGATATGGTCGTAGTGAAAAGGGCAAACAAAGTTGTTCACGAGATGGCACTGCTGTGGATATTTACAAATATTTTTCGTGATTTTTTCAATTCAGGTACTTATCAGCAAATGCACCTTTCCTATTGATTACTATGTCTAAATTGGTGGGAATGTACCTTTGATAAGTGTCTACATATTTGCCTATCCCAAGTTCACAGAACCACAAGTGTGATGAATCTCTGGGTCAGCTGAGCATGGACTGTTCACATAGCCCTCTTGTTAAAATTCAGTTGTGCATAATGATTATGTATTTGAATGTTTTCCCGTTTATGGAGTTAATATATCATCATCATCATCATCATCATCATCATCATCATCATCATCATCATCATCATCATCATCATCATCAAAAAGTCACAGAGTACTGGTTAGGCATTGGGGACCATCACGTTTTTAATATTTTCAAAGTCAAATGTTGCTCCTTGGTTTACCTTTTTCCTGCATTTTGAAGCTATGAAACATCTTTAAGGATAGTAAAGACGTACGCAAATAACGTCTTTCTGTCCCAACACTAAGTGAATATGATCACCTTTTTATGGAGAGAAAAGGGCGGGAGCCACGCCCTTTGTTCAACCCCAAATGGTCATGTACTGTTGATTTAACAGTCTTTAAATGATTATTTTTTCATATTTTGGCAAAATATTTAAAATATCTTTGCCGAATGTCCGGCCAAATGCTTCCACTTGGGTAATTTCTTAGAAATTGCACAGGCTTAAGTATTGGTAACCCCGAACCTTACGCTCCGAAAGGACACGTTCAATTCTCTTCAAACCTGGTGGGCGAATGTGGACTCAATCACCACCATGTTTGTCCACTGCCTGGTGTTGCAGGTATTTCCAGCTTTTTAACGAATGTTTGAAGTTAGGAATTATCTGTCTAGTAACACGTACATATTTATATAGTTACCAGACGGATAGCAGTGAATCGGACCTGTTGGCTTATGTCTCTGTAATGGTGTATCCTTAGCTAATGGTTACCATTAAAAACTACTATAACAGCAACTACGTGATTTCTTTTGATGTTGCTAATTTTGACGTTGATTGACGTTAAGAAGTCAAACTAACGTTTTTGCCTATATGGTGGTAATATTGGATCCTGCCACCTGTCATTTAAAATTGAGTCCAGGCCTGTGTGAATGAAAAGTTTGATATTTGAAACAGTTACGATGGTCTTAAAAAGATGACTAAAGTTATTCTGAATGTCACAGGACTTCTTCAGCTGGGCACAGGTATGTCACATACTTCCTGCACTACACTTTTACATACAATTTATACATATTCCACCCTTATTTTTTCCTTACCCCATCCTTCAATTTCTTGGAGACCCCATTTACCCCTCCGGGATTGCAGAAAGCGGTCACAATGCGTATTTTTAATTTAAATAATGAAAAAGATATAGGCGGACGTCATATATCCAAAATAATTTTTGTTTGTAGGGGTCTGAATTCTAAGGCAATAACCGGCACAATCTTGGAAATAAATGTTTTTGAATAGTTTTCTGAAAAAAAAAGAACCCATTGGTCCTCTTAGTAACCTTGACGTTTTCCAGGAGCTAAAAGGATCGTTCACCATAGTGTGTGTTCTTCACGCTTGGGAAAGGTAAGTTTTTCATTCATAAAAGGTCTAAGACACACACGGACGCAAACATAGACACATAAATTTTTCATTTTACACATATGTGAAACTATTCAATTTACAATGATGTATACATACTTTCTGCGTAAACTGATTAAATTTGCAAGATTTAACAATCGTTATATATTATTGAAAACTCTTTAGTAGTGCAGAATGAAAATATAGCTGAACCCAATCAAGAGATGCAAAAATGAACTGTAAAAAATAGGCAATATTAATTGCATGACATTGTAATCCCTTTCTGCTGTTTATGTAAAACTAATATATTGAAATCATTCTAAAAAGATCAGTCGGTTTTGGTGCAAATCCGTGAATTCTCGTTGCACTACCCTTGTGATAAATGCAGCCGCAATTGCGCCTCAAAAGTGACAGGGTGCAACACAGCCCATACCTGGTACCATGCAGTTGTGCAAAGTTCGACCGAATACAAAGTGGCTCAGGCAGCTTTTGGCAAGGTGCATTGATAAAGACGTCCAGTATGATTACAGGAAATTGAACTAATTTTTGCAGTAGACAAAAGCGAGGCTGCTGTCTAGGTATAAACTTTGGTACACATAATATATCATTGTTGTAAGAACCAGGCATTGTTGTGTCTTACGCTCAACATCCGGACATTTTAACGTAATGGCTGAATGTTGTGCAACAGAATCCGAGTTTGGCTGGATCTCAACACCCCGATAAACACCTGCACTATGATACTGGAGAGCCTCCAGATTAGTCTTTGTGTACTATTAGGCATTCCAGAGAAAATAAATATGTTTATACTATTTATACTATACCGATTGTCATGATGAGATGAAAGCATCCAATAATAATACACATTCATCAGGGGCCTTCCGAAGCTTTCTTGTGAAGCCTCCGCTGGATTTAGACAACTGCCTTTGTCACAGTTTTAATAGTTATAAAAACTGTAAATGATGCATGCCTTTGGATGCCTTTGGTATGCCAAAATTAAAGACCGCTCCAAAGATCTGAAACGGGTTCCAGAGGGGTTTGGCAAGACACGATGCTGGCTTGCGAAAGACGTGCGGCCTAAAAACATGTGACTAAAAGGATTATAGGGAAAAGTTTATGGAAAGTCATAGGTTCCCTTAGAGGGCCTTATGAAACCTTCTTTGCTTTTGAATTGACAAAAGTACCTCCGGCCCGGCCTATACAGTTATCTGCAGATTCAAATAGTTGTCCATACTCGTACATGTGCTGGAAAATTCTTTGTTTTTACGTACTTTATTTTTGGCATCACGCACACTATTTAATATGAAACATAATATATTGAAATTTGTGTCCAAAACATAATACTGTGCATCATTGATTGTAGAACTGCACTGGATTATATAAATTGAAGACCTGGGGATGAAAATGTTGAATGCCGGAATTAAAAGTGGTATTATTTAATGTCATCCACAACATGTACACACGTATATAAGTGATATTTGGGTCCGAAAGGAACTAGATCTGAATAATTTGTATCTTTAAGATGGGTGAGACAAGGTGAAACTAAAACCTTCGTCTGTTTGCTATGTATGGGAACAATTTATAAACTTTTCTGAATCAAAAGTTGCCCCATCATAATATTTTGCAGATGAACCTATTTTTTTGCATGTTAAAAGCCGCATGATAAGGTTCTGGAATCAAGCAATAGCTTGGAAGGAGTCCAAATTTTCATATACATTGATGTACTTATTTAATCTCTATCCAATTACTTTTGGGAAATTTCCTTGGGTTACGCTTGTATGACACTCTCAGTACATGCAGCAGGCCATGAGAAACATCTGGCATTATTTAGAAAATGTGAAAAAGTTAACCTGCTGTCTAAAGTTGAAAAGGTGACTAGCATTGTGTAAATGTGGAACCCGTAATAGTCATAAACTGCCAGTTAAGAGAAAGTTTTCCAACTGATGTAACGAAAAAATGAGTAACAAATATTTTAACCTTTAATGCTCGACACTGCAATCATTATAAATGTCGGCCATTCTACTTTTGTAAACACCTTAACTGTTTGAAATTTAATAAATTACTTAATGCAAACCTGTGCGTTAGATATAAGCCTGATTATTTACAAAAGACGGCTTCGCCAAATTGAGATAGAGTTTGTCCCGTGTACACTATCACCCATTCATTCATGATTTATTTGTTGTTCTTATACTTGGTAGAATGGCTGTCACATGTGTTTACATATTGTTGTTTATTTTGGCCCTATTCTTCGGGTTGAGGCATGGGCGCTAAAAGAACTTGAACCAACTTGGATTTTTAGGTTAAAGCTAGGCCAAAACATATAGTATGGGCCGCCTGTCAAGATGTTTAAACACAGGAAAAATGAATTGGCGTCGTGATAAAATTTTTAAAAATGTATGATCCTTTCAAACATTTATCCCGCTTTTAAAATGTTAAAGAAGGCTTAAAATTCTATCTGTTCTTATGTGTGACTGTTGAGGTTTAAGAGTTCCGTATATCGTTTGTATCATATGGACAAATGAAGGCGAAGAAAACTCATCCTACGTTGACTTGTTTTATACTATTCTTGGTTCTCACATTAAAATCATCCCAGTCACATGGCAGACTGGATCCTGAGAAAAATACCACAGTCAATCGTATGACGTAAGTAAGATGTGGCAGAAGTTTCTAGTATAGGTTGACCAGCTTATTAAATCTAAGACGAAAACAGATTCGAAGGACACCTCTTTTAACTCAATTACGCAATGTCGCAGTTAAGGTTTGCCAAACCTATGTTTCCGCCAAAGAATCACAGCACAATCTTTCAAAGTTGAAAAGGTTTGCACAAGCGCACACATACACATGAAGCGCACCATTACACAACATTAAACTAGTTTTGATTGGATAATTCTAGATGTTTCAAACAACTCGAGGTTAGATGCACGCGTGCTACATTGCTGCATGCGCCCAATCGATGGGTTTTGAGGACGTATGATGTATTGAGAGCATGCATAGATGAATTTTGAACATGTACTCTATAAATAACAAAGTTTCTCGTTTTTTGAGAACGCGTAAATTGAATCCGTGATGACGTGTGGCGCTGGTCTATGTTCAGAGCATGCGTGGATGAATTTGAGGACGTTCTTTAATACTAGGTTCACTCAAAATTACAGGATGCATGGATAGATTTGAGGACGCGTGCTCCATAAAAACTCAACTGGATAAATTTGATAGTGCGTTGCAAATTTCAGGATGCCTGTTTGAAGTAAGAAAGTAAAATCACTTGTCTGTGAGTTGATACTCATTTCGAATATACGTTTATGTCACGAATGCACACAAAGTAAGTCACACTCGCGCCCCGATTCTAAGTGGCATCAGTCTAAAAGAGATGCGAAATATAATTGAATCTACGCAAGTAACCCTTAAAATTGTATGCCTTCATTTGAAAATGGATTCCAAAAAGTGCTTATTTTGATACAGCTCTTGCGTGCTTTCATTTCGTGGTCGAATCCACCAATTTAGGACCGACTTACTCAATTTATGCATCACAGACCAAACCTTTTCCGATTATATTGTCAAGTGTTTTACTTGATTATTTTTGCCTACACAGAAGGGGTTGTGTTAACAATAAAATGTACTCTATGGCTGCAGTTTCAGTGTATAAAGCAACTGGGACTCAATGGTAGTTTCACCGTGTAAATCAAATTTGCACTTCAACGGAGTATGCTCAGTGATGTGGGCCTTTCTGTAGCCACCTAAGCTACCGGCCACTAGACAACTATGGTAAACGTCAAAATATGGGAAAACCTCTCTTGGCGATGGCTTATCAACGATTTTTTTTGTCTTGCTGTGTTTGTATCTGCTAAAAAATATCATTTGATCCACATTTCTATGTAACTTGAGAGCAGAACCGATTAGAATGTCGAATTCTTGATTTTTCATAAATGATTGCATCACTTACAAGGAATAAGTAAAAATCTAATGAATGAGTAGACAAAAGACATAGCCTTGTCGTACTACCTTTTATTACTAAAGACGTATGACACATAAACATGGTATAACTAAGCAAAATTATAATGCAAGAAAGCTATATATACCATTTTTACAAAGAGGCTAAATACAAAGCCGTGCTAACGTTACAGGTAAAAATATAATACACTAAGATACAATATATGTATGACTGTACTTATATATCACAATTAATTCATGTTAGACACAAAAAATTTACACACGAAATGTGGAGTTATGAGTCAGAGAGGCGAGTGAACAATATGACTTGTTACTTTGTTCTAAAAATTAGGAAAAGAAACTTCTAAAACTGACAACATACGTTTATACTGCATCAAAAAATGCGGGTATTCATGGCATCAGGTAAGTCTTTACGACCAAATGAAAGGATTTCAGTAAGCCTTACATAAGCAATAACACGAAATATATTGTAATGCACGTGAGCACCGGGACCTAAAACAAGTAAATGGAAACTTACCTTCCATCTATAATAATAATTTCACCAAAACTAGCTCATTATTAAGCTACTCTACTCGATGAAGTGTAGCTTTATTTCTGATACGTTCAAGAAAAGAATTACGGTAAAAATTCAACTAAATTTAAAGATCCTCTACTTTGGAATAATCTTCCAAACCCATTAAGAGTTATACCAAAGGTTGGAAAGTTTAAAATCAGTCTACATTCAAACCTATGACAATTGATTTCCAATTGTATTATAAATAGCTTGAACATCGTATCATTTTTTCATTCGTCTATTATTATTATTATTATTATTATTATTATTATTATTATTATTATTATTATTATTTTATTATTATTATTATTATTATTATTATTATTATTATTATTATTATTATTATTTTATTATTATTATTATTATTATTATTATTATTATTATTATTATTATTATTATTATTGTCTTTTTACAGTTTATGCGTAGCTTTATACATATCTACCAACAGGTATTTGTTGCCTTAAGAAAGAGCAGACTTGCACCACAAACCTCAGGGCCACATTTTTAGGAATGTCCACAGTATAATTTAGTATTGTTTGATCTTGTTTTCTGACTGGACCCATGGTCCGCATAATACACAGAATAACGCATAATATGCATGTATATATTTTTTGTGTGTATGTATTTTGTGCAATTATTTTCTTTTCATTTTCTCTTCCTTTCCGGGTTCACCTCTTGGTGAACCATACTGCCTTCTATGCAAGGTATCGATGTGTCTCAGGCACCCAGCTCGACGAGTAATACTACTCTGGGAGCCTTCATTGCCTTTTTTTCAACCAATGATGTATGATATATGTGAAAATAAAGTTTCAATTCAATTCAATTCAAAACGGGGGTAACAGTGTCAAGTAATATCTTTGTTACAATGAAAACACGTAATTTTAGGCATGCTTGTCACATGATAACGGTTGTTTCCTGGACTAAAATGAAAGATAATCTACTTGTCTATAATTGTGCCAAGCGAGATACCTGTATGACAATTTGTATTTTTTTTAGAAATAACAATATAGGTGTGAATTAAGAAATATTAAAAAAAGCAGTTTTATTAAAAGGGTGTATTTGAGATTATTGAATTGTAAAGATATTTATAATAAATCAGAAAGTCTATTTACTCAGCTTTAATTTGATACCTCATGTGTCTTTCTACCATGAAATGCAACAAAGTTACGGAAAGTTTTTCATTCTGACTTCAACATTATAATTTCACGACGCCACCATGGAAACATGTAATTTTAGGCATATTTGTCGCCAGGTACAGGTTGTTTCCTTCACTGAAATTGAAGATAATATTCTTGTCTTTAATTGTACCAATCGGCTTAGCTGTACCCTGAAGCGCATGATTTGGCCAAAATATGGTCTATATGAGCTGGACTAGCTTGAGGAGGTTACTCATACCCATCTTGGCATCACTTTTTCAATCCACAATCTATGATGGTGCGTATGCCACAGGTGGAAGAGACAAAATATTAAAGCTGTCCAAGTTATTCTTTAAAACTTGTGCAATTTTAAAAGTGTAGAAGTTTTAAAAGTAACTGGTGGTTTTATGAGCAATTTATAAGATGACTGGAGGTGACACAAGGAAGAGGTCTGCATGAGGGGTGGAAAATAACCAGACTCAAGGTGAGAAACGGCAGCGCCATGCTTTGGACATGGATGCTCTGCTACCAGGTGGGTCAGTTGAAGCCAGATGACTTCACGGTGGGTAGAAAATTCCACTTACTGCCAGGAAAGTGTGCATGGCTACTTTGTACAGAGACTAGATTATCTAGAGGAACTGTTGGAATGTAAGGTGAACACCCTTGCTACCAAAGACTTGGAGGCAGTAAAGAAAGAATTTGAACAAAAGACGGTGGCTGTACTTACTGCAGGTGAACCAGGTAGATCACAGCAATCAGGTCAGTTAAGACAGATCCTTAGACTGTGTAGTGTGGAACTTAATGGAAGTGAGCATTGGAAATTTAGAAAGCAAAGTTAAGGCTCTTTGAGGGAAGGTTTGAACAAGCTATTCGTGTTGTAAGAGTAGAAAGGAAACAAACTTGCAACCATAGACTTGGTATAATTATAGCCAGGTGTGGTAACACAAGACAAGGGGCTGATAATAACATCAAACTCTGCATTAGCAAACAACAGACACTATGCAAAATTTATGATAAACCATGGCAAAACTAGGGAACAAATGGTGGGTGAGAATAATAAGCGGGTGTTAGCAAATAATATTCCATCAACTAAAGATTGTTTTGTTATGAAAGGCACAAAGTTGGTAGAAAAAGACACTGACCATGACATGAGGGCAAACTATGAAGGCAGTGGTGTGGAAAACATGAATAATTAATTACACACTTGGTAACAATGACAGAGATGATTGCTCCAATGATAAGAGGAATGGTGGTCACAGCAGAGATTGTGATTACAATGGGGCGAGAAACAATGGTGGTTAGAATGGGCAAGGATTGCAGAGATGGGAGTTCAGGTTGGCGTCATTGAAGGCAATGGCATTATATACAACATATAGGTAGACGTCGGTTTGGGAGCATGTGAGGATTACAAACTCTGAAAACATTAAAGTATGGAAATTATGTATTGAACATGCGAATTTAGATATTGTTGGAATAGCTGAGGCCCACTTGAAAAAGGAGCAATCATTTAAAATACCTGGTTTTACATGGTTTGGTCAAAATTGGCAGGTGCTTCACCATAGCCTATGATCTGGCTCTGCTGGGGTTGGTTTTCCGATTAAAGATCACATGATGAACAACTTTACAGCATTGCTAAAAGACTCATCAAAGGAAAGATTTTTGTGAATTGAATTCAGATCAAGAAATACTGTATTCTGTTTCAGCGTTTGTGTATGCCACCTACCACCCATTGAGTTTTCGAGCCAAGTGGATCCTTATAACTTTTTTCAAACATTCCTAGACCAAGTTTATATGCTTCAACAAAATGGTCCTTTTCTTATATGCTGGGACGTAATTAGCATGCTGGGCAAGACCAGTGAATTTATAGAAGAAGTGGACACGATACCACAAAGGGAAATCATTGATAACACCAAAAATATCTTTTGTTACATTCTACTGTCGACAAACTGTTGTGTGCTGAAAGGTAGAAATAATAAACAAAATAATTTTATATCCCATAACCACAACGTAAGTGTAGTAGATTATGCCATGGAGCCATACACAATAGTGGATTTGGTGTCACTTTTTGAGGTTATCAGGCCTCAAACACTTTCTAATGATGCAAAGTGTATAACTTTTGTCCACCCATCCCACGCAGTACCTACAGGTGAAATCCATTACAGGAATATACCAAAAGATTTTATGTCAGGTGAACAAGTACAACAGATAAAATGAATATATTCAATACCTAGAATATAAAGAAATTATACAGGATGAGATGAACAAAATATACGTGACATTTCGTGACACATTGACTTCAGAGATGCATTACAAACTACCAAAAAGAATGTACACGCTTAAATATGGCCTCAGTAATAAAACAAAGGTGTTTTAAAAAGCAATGATGGTCTGATGATCTAACAATATTATGGAACAGTTCTTGTGAGGTAGAAGAGGAATGCCAAAAAGTGGATCATAGACAAAAGGAATGCTTAAAAATGAACTTGAAAAAGCATCAACGAAAGGAGGGGACAATCAACAAAACGATGTTTCTGGCACAGGGAACAAAAACTGGTAAATGTATACACTGGTGATGCAAAGAACCTTTGGAAAAAATGGGCATATTGGCACTGGCAAGGAAAAAAATTAAGATGTACCACTGGAAATTGTACAGGATGATGGGTCTGTCACTAAACATCCCAATAGTGTCCTTGCAAATGTAAAATGGCTATCAAGGTATTTGAACCCAGTGGTAAATGTGCAGCCAAGTGCCACAATGCCAGAAATAAGTGGACATGTGGAGCCAGCTGCATATATGCAAGACTCAAATATACTAAATGTTGACATTGGTTATTGGAAAATATGGAAAGGGATAAAAAAGGCAAAATTGGGAAAAGCCCACAGAATTGACAGGATTCCTCTAAAAGTCATGTACAACCCAACTTCATTTGATTTTCTGCACAACTTTTATTGTTGTATGAAAAGTGGCAAATTACCGGAAAATTTGGCAGCAGGGTATCATTAATGGTATCTCAAAAAGTGGGAGTGTGGAAAATCATATACCTTTAAACACAAGAGGCATCACACTAGCCTCAGTAGTCACAAAACTATACACATCTGTTTTAAATGCTAGAAATGTGCAGTGGGTGGAGTTAAATGACCTTATCGTGGACAAACAAAATTGAATTAGGGAGATCGTAGCTTTCATGGAAATCAAACCTGCCCTGACCACAAATTGGTCCTCACAAACATTTTTGCAACATGCAAGAACTAAAGAAAAATCAACCTTAGGTGGTTGTGTGGACTTTAGGAAAGCTTAAGATCTTACAGATACACCTCTGATGTGGCACAAATTAATGGCATATAGGGTGCAATGAAGCATGCTAAATGCCCTTAAATCACTGTATAACAATGTAATGTCATCTGTTGGCCTAAACAGATCATATTCAGACTAGCTCACTTTAAACTGCGGCAGGGGTGCAACTTGTTGCCAATTTTGTTTAATTTTGATACAAATGATTGAGCTTTAGATATCATAAACCGACACCAAGGAGTGAAGGCTGGAGCAAAGACATTAGTGTATGTTATTTGCAGATGGTATAGAGTGCAATTTGCGGAAACAAATCAAAGTCTGTAAAACAGATTTGATATACATATTAAGTACTGTCATACATGCACAATGGATATTGTACTTGTTCTCCGACTCATACTTGTAGTGGAGCTAGAGTGTGTTTATAATGTTCAAGGCAGATTAATAAATATCACAAAAACAATGTATGCTGACTTTACTCTTTTGCTGTAAACTTAGCTGACTGACAATTTGGGAGAACTAAAAAGTGATAAGCCTACCAGGTCTGTTTGTATTTTCAGTAGAAGTAGTGAAAGTTGTGCTTTGGGTGGTTAGGCTTATACATTTTGGAAACACTAGTGTCAGTAGTTAATGAAGATTATTTGAAAGGTTGAGAGGATGGGTTTAAAGCCACCAGTTGCCTTTTAAGGGTGTCTGCCTGTCTCAAGTTAGGAGTGAAATTTGTTTCTTCACATTGGTACTCGAAGATAAATGTTGTTGCTTTGGCAAATCTGGAATCTCTTCGCTGTCATTGATGGGTTTGGAATTTATGAATATGGATCATGTTTTTACGTACTATTAGACATTGACTTGTTTTATGTTGTGTGGATTTATAGGTATATTGCATGTTGTGATCTCAACACTAGTTGCATGAGTATATGATAAGTGTTAATGTGAGCATATTGAAGTATTATTTTGGGAAAAGCGAACATATGCAAGCATGGTGAAGTATTTTATATGGACCATAAAACTTATAAGCAACCTTATCATGATATAAATGCAGTTGAATGGGGTATGTTGTTGATCACTGATTTGTGTCACTTATACATTCTGCCTGTAAGTAGCATTTATGTAAAGTGATAACTGTGCATAAATGATATAGAAACATCAGAAAATGTAATACAGGTGTAAATTGGTTGGTGATTTGGTAAAGTACTAGTCAGCAGATTAAGATTAAGATGTTTCAAGTAGGCAGATTCAGCAGTTTTCAAGTGCAGAATATTATGGCATGACAGTCATGGGAGGAACCTGTAGTTATACAACTACTGCTCTCGCTGTCTCTCTCTCTCTCTCTCTCTCTCTCTTTCTCTCACTGTCTCTCTCTCCCTCTCTCTATCTATATATATAACAGATATAAAGGGGAGGACTTGCATTGTAACCAACCATCTGAATGGTGTTCTTTGCTTATTCACTCATAGAACAGTAGTCTTTCACATATGTCAGTGCAGGGATAAGTGAGCCCATGAAGAAAAGCAGACACCTTTGCATTGGCGAACTTGCCAGGATTCATCAAGACTGAGATTCAGGAGTACAATCAGCTGTTATGGGTGAATACCTATGTACACGATATACCATTACATCTATTGATGAACTCTTTGAGCCCCTGAAGGAACATAGTTATATTTATACACTGAAGTGTGTACACTGTGATTTAAAACTGGTTGAAGCTAATCCCCACAAGGAATTTTGCCAAGTTATATATTGATTAGGGTCCATGTTTGGGATCACTCAAAGTTAAGAGTCTATCATGTTTTTAGAAGTATTCTGAACATATTAAGAAAGCAGGAACCATCTAGCTGATAATTATTTAGACTAAGAACTGTCTGGTGAACTTTTATATTCATTGATAATCAGCAAGAAGTGTTATGATGGATCCTGCTTAACTTGATTTACTTAGGCGGAACATTGGTGGTCTGATGGAAAATTTTATGGCAGCATAGGATTTGTTTCATAATGACCAGCCTGAGCAGTGGGCATTGACTCAACATAAGCAAAAGATCACTTTCATATGTTTGGGACTGACACCATATGACGGAGAAATTAGTTCACAATGAGCAATTATTTATATGACCTCCAGCTACCTATGCCCACACTAAATGGAGACAATGCAGCTGTAACAGATATCATTACCAAAACCACAACTGGGGCCTAATGGCAAGAATTGTACTGCTATTGCACAGCTCAACCAGAGCCATGTCATCAAGTGCTCTAGGACAGGATCCATGTGCATATTGAAAGAATTTTCTTGTCTTTGGATGAGAGTCAGAAGTCGTGGGTGTTGGTGGAGCAACTGGCATAAGAGACTCATGATACATTGGCCAGTTATAACTGCTGGTTTTGTGAGGCAGCCCAAAGGACATACCCCCTAGAAAGATCAGATCATGTGGATTAAATACTACTGCAACAGTACCTCAAGGGGCTATAGTTAGCAGGACTGGCCAAGAAGGGTAGCCTGATGCTGAGTACTCAGACCCTGGAAGCAGCCATGGAGTATGTTGAAAAATAGAGGCCAGCTTGGGGAGGTATGTTTGTCTTCAGAGGTCAGACCATGAGGAGCAGCCTATGGACATGTCCAGTGTCAACATGACATCACTTAGAGTGGCAGCTGAACCCCAGGGAGTGAGCTTCAGAGCACCCTCTCCAAGATACAGAAGACACAGAAGATAATGATGTGGCTCACTGCAACAGCCCAGTCAGGCTAATGGCAGGACGCAGAACCAGGCGGCATCCAAAGTTCATATAGTGTTCTGCTTCAGTTGTGGAGAACTGCATTATGAAGTGTGCTGCCCATTGCTACCTTGGTAAGTATTGCAAGGTGGCATCCATAATGGAAATGGTGGGAACATGAGTCGTGCTGCTGTAGATTTATAGTCCGTGTGTGACCTTAAAGCCGCTGTTTTTGTATGTCAAAGAGTTTTTTTTTTTTACCAAACAGATGTGACACACCAAAATTCAGAGGTGGGCTATGCTTCTCACAGAGTCTGGGTCTAAAATTCATTAAATCCAGGGGACCTATAATGTCAAAGCTAATTCCATTTTTTGACAGTACCCTCCTTAGTTATTGACAGCAGAGCGTGGGTTGATCCGGGTGCAGTGCAGGGAGTGGCCACACTTGATAGGAGTCCCTTCAAATGGGATAATCTTAGGGCTGAAGAGATAAGGGAAGGGCAACAGGGAGAATGTCCACTCTTATTTGAAGAGGCTAAGGGGATGGATTCTGACTACGAGGTACAAGATAGACATGTGCAGATCCTTGGTATCCACTTTGCCCAAGGAATTCATGGATACAACCATAGATAGGTGTTATCGAGAATTAGAGCATGTGGCTCTCCTGAAAACTCTTAGGGGGATCCATGAAGCTCATTTACGGCCTGGCATGGGAAAGGATGTTAAGCAATGCCTTAAGCTGTCTGCTTTATGTACTGCTAATCAAGGACATCCTGATAAACCACCAATGAATTGAAAGCCCTTTACACCCATTGTATGCAGGTGATTGCAACAGACATTATAGGACACTTTGTGGTCAGCAAACAGGGCAATCGTTATTTGCTAACCATTGTTGACTACTTATCTGAATGGGCAGAGGCATATTCTATTCCGAACAAAAGCTCTATGGCTGTAGGAAATGCTTCTGTTTGGCAATTTATTCCTTGCCGTTCACTACCACACATAATTATAATAGACAGAGGGTTAGAATTTTCCTCTGTACATTTTCATCAGTACTTATTGGGACTGGGAGTGGACCATGGACAGTCTACTCCCTATCACCTGGAAATGTGTGGTAGTTAATTGACAGATTCCATAGAAATTTCAATGGGTTGCTTGCGAAATTGGTAATAACTAGGCCCAAGACTGGCAAAGATAAGTAGCTAATGCTCTGTTTGCATATAGCAATAGAGTGAATTCTGTCACTGGCTTCACACCATTCTGCCTTCTGTATTGACAAAGCGGTCACCTGCACCTTAACTACATGTTCAGGCATGGGCTCAGATGAGCTGCAACAGTTGGATTGATGATTGAGTGGCTAATCTGAATCACTTGAGCGGACATGGCAGCATTTGCCTGACATTATAACCAGGAAAGGGTTCAAAAATGAGCAAAAGCCGAAGCTCTTCAACCGGGGGACACAAAAAGCACAAGAAAGAATGACTTTCACCTGAGGGTGGGATCCTCAATATGCTATTATAAGAAGGCTGGTTTGCTGGATCAAACACCAGCAAACTAGAAAACAACATATTGTGAATAAAGATAAATCATTTTTGATAAACCCCAATATTGTACGGGATGAATTTAGGCCCAGGCTACATAGACATTCCAGGCACAGCACCCCATTCCCTCTTAAAAGCAAGGTTATGATGAGTCCCAGCACAGTGCATAATATTTGTTCAGACTCAGAGTCTCAAGGGGAGCAGCACCCTCCTGCCCAAATAGATGATGATGATGATGATGATGATGATGATGATGATGATGATGATGATGATGATGATGATGATGATGATGAAGAACTAGACCCAGACAGGCCGGCAAAGGTCAGGGTACCACATGTTTGTAGTACTTCAATGAGGCAGGCAGTGAATCATGTGGAATGTCATGACATGACTCAAATGGGACCACAGGGGTCAAAATACAGTGATTACTCATAGGTATTTCACCAGGTCTCATGCTGCCTGTTACTTCAGATGTACTCAATGTACTCACTATGATATTGAATGACACCCAAAACTACTGTAGAATGTAATTAGCGGTAGGTAGCTACAAAGTTTATTGGTGGTGCCGAAGCTTTAAAACTGAATTGAATAATTTCAATGCTGAATTCTACCAATATCAGCAGGTAACTGTATCTTACATTAGCATTTTACATTGCTACTGTCATCATAAGGACCTTTTGCAACTGTGGCAGTTGACTGAAGATGTCCTCAGTGTTTCCCAGCTGCAGGAAATTTTATAAAAAGCCACTACAATGATGACCTACCCAATTGACTCTATTTAATGGTACAATGAACATTCTCCCATTCACTCTGTTTGGGGAGAGGGTACCTTAGTCTACTGTGTAAAATTACTTTTAATTGTTGCCAGACATTATTATTGCTATAATTTGGCTACCTGGCCAGTGCCATACCCTTTAGGGGGATATTCCATTCAGATTCTGGTTGAGCACAAAGACATTGGGGTGAGCATCACGGATGGTGATTGATTTCATCCTGTCAGGTGTGCAGGATGTAGACCCATGGTTTGTAGGATTAAGCTGGGGTACTGAACTGTGAGCTCACCTTGATTGCAGGTAATACAAAGAAGAGTAGAAAATGTCTGGCTTGTGTGCTTGATGGCATACTCAAGTGACTGAAATAAGTTATGGAAAATTTGTAGTGGTCACCTGGGCAGAAACTTTTGAAACTAGGTGTGAGGGCCTGCCTAGTTTACAGAGACAAGTTTCTGCAGCCACTAATATTGCACCCTTTTCTACAGGTTATACAGCTAGTGATGGAATCACACTTAAAGGACCCATTGAATGCATTGACCATGTGTCTCTCAAAGTGTTACAGGTTATACCTGCAGACTTTGTCAATGTTACGGAAATTATTTCCAATGACCAAGCTGTTTCTTTGCTAAATAGACCACATATGAGCACAGAAATCCATCCATAAATGTGCACTTGACACCCACACTGTTACCTATGCCCCCTGCCTTTAAGTGGGATCATCATGGCAGCAGATAATATTTTTTGGACTCTTAATCTTTATTGTTATTATGTGCTTTGTTTTTTTTTCATCAGGATACTTTGATTTTGAAGAAGTGCTATTATTTGGCATTTTGTTGTCAGTGTCGGCAACTCAAACCAGTAAAACCTGAACACAGAGCTGATGACTAGGAACACTTGGAACAGGAAATGATATTACTGGTTAAACAAAACTGTGGTACGGTGGGACAATCAACCTCAGCCACAAACCTGGCTGAGTCTAGTATATCCCACATGTCAGCGTATAAACCTGTTCTAGTTAAGTTTGGACATCCAAGCTCTGACAAATTGTTCCCCTTCAATGCTTCTTCCGCACTTGTGCTGACTGAACTTACCAGTGCTTAGTTTCAAATGTGTCTTTGCCTACTTTTGCTGTACCGTCACATGGAGTTGGGGGACTAGTGATAGGGGATGTAGCAGTCAGAATGCCATGTCTGAAACTTCATCCTTGGAGCTTTTCTATTGTTGGTAACAATCATTATGTATGAGGAGACATTCCGTTAACGTTTGGGTGATTGCATCACTATGGGAAGTTGATTACAAGTCACACCTAACCCTTAAAGCGCTGATTTAAGACTGAGTCAACAGCTTTCCTGGGGGCACTTTGCGTGCATGGTGCATTGCGAGCAAAGTGCCCCCAGGAAAGATGTTGACTCTTTCTTGGTGCGAGCAAGTGTGACACTCAGTGCAGCAGTGCAAGGCAACACTGGGTGGGTAGTTCTCTGGCACTGAAGACACACGTCTCAATAAACAAGTTTCTTGTGGCGAACAGTAACACAGGAAATTGGGCCCTCCTGAGAACACCTCCTTTGGTAATTAAACATACAGGACCTTAATGACCCCAATTCGCCTCAACAGTGGCACTCTGTGAGAGGTCGTATGGATAATGCACTGTTGGATATGTTTATCTCTTAAGGTGGAGGCTGTGAAGCTAGTGTGCAGTGAGACTGGCAACTTCGGCTCACAATTACCCATTTATTTTTTCACAAGTATATTAAACCTATATATTGTCTGATTACTACATATCCATAGATTTGTATCCATAGAGTTTTTATGCAGGATTGGAATTTTTTGAGATTTTATAGTATTCTTTCTGACTTCGTAGGATTTTCACATTTTTCATGCAGAAGTCACACAAATTTATTTTTCTTTCAGTTGAAATCAGAAGAAATTGAAAATATATATCCATGTCCAGGATCGAATTCAATAGTTAGTCCTGAAATAGCATAAATACAAAGTTATAAAACTTTTAATTTAGTCCTGACAGGTTGTTCATTTTCCTTCTATAAATAACTCCAAAACTCACAGAAGCGGGTGGTCAGAAAAAAAATCCGGGGAACTATTCCTGGATACGATATTTTTCTTTTAATGTCCGTTGATTTTAATGTGATAGGGCAATTTGTACGTTTGTGACGCAAGATACAAATTGCAGAGGTTGAGCAAAAAATAGTTGTGAGAAAATCGCATTGAAAGAAAAAGTTGCCAATTCTTTTATGGCTGTAATTTTACACATTCTCATTTTTTCTGTCCTGTGTTTTAATTATTGTGTGAAATAAACTTGTAGCTTTGCCTCTGTGATGTTGTCATTAAATCTCGACTTTTTTTAACTTGGGTACACCACACTTGGCTTGTTTGGGTGTGGGTTCACATGTGGCTTTCCATATTTGGGGACCAGTAAGTAGATTGTGCTAATTTGTTTTTACATCAATAGATAATTTCAAAGTAATCAGAACAATGGTAGTGATTTGTCAGAACTGGCCCATTCTTCTCTCCACGGCTTATGGTTTCCTGTGAGTGACCCTTGTCAATAGCTCAATTGGTTTCCAGCGGTCATGGACTATTGACTGTGCAAACAATGACGTGGTTCATTATCATGCCCATGCAAACAAAGCCATGTGTCCGGCACTGTTTAAAAATTTTTCATTGTAAACAAAGGTTTGAGATCAATTATCTGATATAAATTTTATGTTCACATATCTGAGTTTTTGGGAGCAAGTAGTTTAAGTATCAGACTATCCAACAATATGAAAAAGTGATTAGAGGTTATCCAAAGGTGCGGCTTCAGACCTTCCACCTTAATGGCAATAACATTGGCATGTGTATTGGCAGTTCGTGGTGCAGGATATAATAAGTTGTGAGCCTGTAAGTAATGAGTCTATAAGCTCTTTAAACGTACTTTTCAACCAGATCCCTATGTCCATATGCACTAGCATTGTTAAGGTGTGGTATTGCACGAGATAGAATAGAAACAGTACAGTTTGGAGCCAACCGACTCAATGTTGATGAATGAGTTTGCTATTTCTGTGATCCGTGCAACTTGGTAATTTTTTTAATGTAAATTTTGTAATATTGAAAGGAAACCACTTGTGGATTTATGCTTGCCAATGAGCATAATTTCGACAATCTGAGTCACCAACATGAATTAAAGTCAGTGTTTGGAAGTCAGGATGAGACAGTGATCAGAATATTAGCCAAAACCCTACAAACGCGCCTGGAAAAAAACCCGGAAACATCCTTAACTCAAACCTAACCCTCGATATAGACATCTGATTTTTGTGAAGTCTCCCTATAGTCTCTCAAAGCTTTATGTAGAGCGGCTGCTTTTTTATGTATAAACTGATTTTAGTCACCTTTTATAAGTAGGTGAGACTGAAATAAAAGATTACACATACAATATTTCCTCAGGAGCACATGTACCACTTAGTTAACATATCTGCTCATGTTCTATCATTTTGCGGACACTTCCAGGTTTTTAAGTATACGCATTTTTATAGGCATGGGTACTATTCCTATATCATGTATATTGCATGCCTTGAATAAAATAAACACGTGTATGTTGAATGACATGAGATAGAATATCGTATTTATTGTTGTGATTCCCCACCATTGTTTCATGTAGAATCCACGCGTGACCATAATTATTTTACATGAGTTTTAAAAGCTTAACACATGTTGTTATTTATTTCGCTCGTTCAACAAACTTAAGATGTCTCTAAGTTTAAGTCCACACCTATTGACACAAGTTGGATTTTTTCAAAAATTTATGGAACCTATTTGTAATCACATAAGTCTGCATGTGCATTTTTTTCAGAACCTCTGTTATTAACAAGATATAGTCTACAATAGGTGGTCAATGGCAAGTTAAAATTGCGAAATTGTTCAGTTGATTTAGTTTTTATTTTAGGAATAATTGCACACATGGAATGAAACATGTTCAAATTAGACAAAGGTCTCGTAAAATGGTAATCATGGTTTGGTCTTGGGAATAGACGCACATATGGACTGAAATATGTTCAAATTGGAAAAAGGTCTTGTAAATAATTATGTGTTATGATAGCCATGTCATTGTTTGTTGTTAGTGTGTGTTAATTAACTATTTGGCTGTGGCAGCCATGTTGTTAGCTCACTATGTCGTCAGTTTGGACTGCACCTGAGTTAATATGTTGAGCTAAAAATATATGTGTTGGCTTGTTGAAAGTTTGTCGACCTTAATGGGCACAGCAGTGACAAGGTGATAGATAGGATAGCCAGTGGGAACAGCTGTCAGTGGAATAAAATGTATACAGGTAGTCAGCCTGCGTAACTTAAACTACACGTGGAGTACAGATACATGTAGTAATCATACACGATGTCAAAGAAGCGTGGTGATACAGACCTACTGTATGTGATGTTATAACACAGGGATAACGCAGCACCATCTGCAATAAACATTGTTCAGTGATTTGTAAATATATACGAGGAACCTATGTATACGTTTTCGTTTAAACATGTGTAAAGTTCTACCATTGTGATTAGAGGGCGCTTGCTATTTTCACAGTGTTTTGTATTACACAGCTTAGCAACACTATCTAAGTAAAGTGAGGTGCAAAAATGGGAATTCATGTAAACAGTATGCCATTGAAGGTGATGATTATAAATGGAAAGAAGATGGTTACTGGCGATAAGTATATCTAAATGCTAATAAAGAGCTCATGGTCCTCCTATGAAATTCCATAAGCAGCTTTAAGCCCAATGACAGACCTGTTTGTATCTTAATGAGCTCTAGGATAAGGCATGATCGTGATACTAAAACACACAGAGCAGTGAGAAGAAATTCCCTTTGAGATAACAGAAACTGATTTCATTATCAGGTGATGATTGCCAGCAGATAACTTCATGTCAGAGTAATTTGCTAGACTAGACAAAGGCAAAGAAAACAAGAAAAAGTATGGATCAGCCATGGGCTCTGCCACGGCAACAGACAGTGGAGGTCACTTGACTAGAACTTTAGCAGGGCATGTAGATGGTTGGGTTTTGGGGCCAAAATTTTCGGCTGGCAGACGTCCTGACAACCAGTATAGAGGGTCTTATTTTTGCAAAGGAATTTGAGCGTCTTCTGCTGTGTTACAGGAAACTTTGGTAAAGAAACTGGTAATTTTTGTTTTTGTTTTTTCTTGGTTTTTTGAAGTTTTTTTTATACTTGGGTAAGAATAAAGAAAAATAGCTGCAAAGGACTGTCGGGAAACGGCATTTGTCAAATGTTGACCACTGACAAGTGCTGAGGTAGAACCCAGGCTTTTTCACTATATTTAATATCTATGGTGCCTAACGTGACGTCTATGTTAATTGCTTATTTTTCATAATACAGTAGTTCTAGGTCCTACGTTTATCCAAACAAACCATTGTGAACATATATAAATGGTATTAATTGATAAATCCCTGTATCCTATTGGTTGTAACGTATTCATTCTAAGGAGCCCACATGATCCAATAAGCAAATAGCTTAGCTTTCTGAAAATCCAGATCACGACAAAACGTTTTTGGCGACTCATTGAATATCAAACCACAACTTTTGCTTCCTGTCTTGACTGCAACAGATTGTCATAAATCGGGGTTCCTGCGGTAATTGAAAACATCAAAACCTTACAATACTGGGGTGCATTTGTTTTCGAGTTCATCTCTTTGAAATGTGAGTAGGGTCATGATGCATGTAGCACTGTGAGAAAGCAATATACAATAAAGAGTTTACATAGTTCACAATATGGGGGATGTAGTATGCTATTTGGAACCATTTTTGCAATTACATTTTCAGGTACAATATTTGTAAGCACACATTGTGTTTATTGGAATGGTAAAAGGCATCTCTCAACTTTTTTGCGGTGAAAGGTGGAAAAAATTTTCTCAGCATGCAGGAAAATGGAAGCTGGAAATTCCCCAATAAATAGGGCCAGCAGGTGAAATTTTGGCCGGTTTCCTGTACAACCTGTCATTCTCTCTCTCTCTCTCTCTCTCTCTCTCTCTCTCTCTCTCTCTCTCTCTCCCTCTCCCTCTCTCTCTCTCTCTCTCTCTCTCTCTCTCTCGTTTGGGTGGGTGGGTTCGCCCTGTGCACACCCTAGGCTAAGATCCCTTCCTGTTAGAAATGGAAATGTTTGTATGTTAAATACGGAAGAATGTTCAGCATAATTTGTATATCCTGATCGATGTTAGACACACTTTTGTATCCATGTTGATATATGTTGTAAAATACAAACAAGCATCTTTTCGTTGTATCATTTACTTTAATAGTATTTCTGTATGTACATGTAGTTTGCCACCATCAGTTCTATGTTGTTTTTGTCTTGTGTGCCTTGTGCATCACTTGAGTGTTATATCTATATTAATGGTAATTTTCTTTGGTAGTATTATTACGAACTATTTGGGTAATTCCCTATACATAAGCACGTATACAGAAAAAAAACCACAGGGCACGCCTGGAGGTAGATCAGAGTAGAACATTTGTGGGTCAGAACCTGGTGAATATGTGCCTGTATGAATGCATTATTCACACAGCTACAATGTTCATGTTAGCTAAAACCTATTTCGCACTCCATAGCACAACTGTGTGATTATGGACGTCTTTCATTGTACCAGGAGGAATGCAAACTTTCATAAATGGTTGTATTATAGTAATGAAGATCTACTTTACTAAGTATGACCAGTACAATAAGTGACATATACATATAATACTATTTGCCTATTGCAATAACAATACAGCAGCGTTACAAAAACTACACAAAGCTAAATCAAACAACATTTTATTGTAGTCTAGAAATTAGTTATCCCAGACAGCATTCCCTTACAATGGGTTTTTGAAGCCAAAGGTAGTTTCTTTCATGAATCATTCATTTGATATTTTATGTCTGTACGCGGAGTGGTAAAGCCGGTCTTTCATAACAGGTGAACCATAAACTTGGTTTCTATATCTGTTATTAACTGCAGGTCATTTTATGCAGCATTTAAAAAAAACACATCAGGTACACTAATGGTATCATTTATTTTGACTTGACTGCAGCTATAATCATTTTCTCCTATTAAAATGTCATCAACCCAATCAATAAGTGCAGCAATGTATAATTAAAATGGTATTTTGTCGGGTGTTTTTCAACTTTCTCATCTGTACTTGTCTCCCATTTGCACGAAATAGCAATGTCTGTAAGTTGAAGTCAATAAACGATACAAAAGCATTTCAATAATAAATGATCACATTACCCGTTACGAATAAGCAATGCCTGTAAACTGAAGTCAACAAAAGATGCAAAAGGATTTGGGTAATATATGTAATCACATTACCTGTTAAGAAATGACCGATTCAGAATTCTCCATGTATTTTAACCTGGGCTGTTGTGAAACGATTCGGAGTTGTAATATCCCATAGATAACTCCAATTTGGAACGATTTAGATACAACTGGCGAAAATTACTACAGGAGTATATATAATTTCTCCAAATTGCAGATTTTGCCTTGCTTTATAGCATGGATCGATAGGGGGCACATATTAAGTAACATCCTTTCATCTGATCAAATGAGTTGTATAATAATCATGTTATGGACTGAGACGTTTCGTTTGCCTTTTCTACTGTCCCATTTTGCGAGATTAATGTGCGATCCTGGTTAAATACATATGATGTGCACGATCTATTGTAAACACTGTGATGTCCTGATACAGTATGTCTGACCCAATATGAAACACACCGAATTGTTGGCATAGCACTCAAATAAAACCTAAGCCGAAAACATAAATAAAAATCCTCAATTGTAAAAACAAAATCGAAAAACCCATTTGTGATAATTCGTCATGAACAATATGACATAAAGGGATGTGATATCTTATTTTTACGTGGTGGTGGTTGAGACGGCGGCAATGGTGATGGTGGTGCACTGATGGTTAGTGGAAAGTCGCCACAGGAATGACCCTCCGTTTCTACTGACTGGAGCCTTTGAATCTCCATTTTGTGATATAAGGTTTGGATATTGACCACTTGTTTTTCAAAATTAAGGAAAAGTACCAGATTTTTTCGGGCAAGTGAAAAGTTTGACACCAGTCTCGCCTATCTTAATCATTTTGTGCGTGAAATATGTTCTTTTATAAACATGCCATTGTAAAGGCTTGAGTATCCATTTAGGGCAGAATGTAGACTTTTGACCCCTATTTTGGAGGAAAATTCCTGTGTGAGATGCGGTTAAAGCCTTTGAGGCATAATGTAAACTTTGATCCTCTTTTTTAAAAATCGCGTGTGAAACGTGGGCTTCAAGGCTCTACATACTATTTTGAAAGGAAAGTACACCGAGAAAACGGTGTCGTGTGACGGAAAGTTGCTTAACTTAAATTGTATACCGGCAATTTATGTGCTAGTGCATTATTATAACAAAAATGGTTAAGCTTGGATGCGGTTGACCCGAACTGCCAGGTCCCCTTGGTCAATCTTGCTTGTAAAAGTGAAGGGCAAGGCCGTGATTATTGGAACCATGGGTTGGCTGGCGATTTGGCCTGACAGGTTACACAATTAGTTTTAAGTATACATGTAGTTAAATATGAGAAAAAATTGAAAGCATAAAAAAATAAAATAAAAATAACCCGAGCGTGACAAATGTCCTTACACCGGTACGTGCCCTTCCGAATAAAGTATTGCTCATGGTCACTGATCTCATGACAATAGTGGCCCATTTCTTTTTCTTTTTTTTTCATGTGCTTGAAATAGTCTCCTAGAATGCGCAAATCGTTGATAGTCTGACAGCTATGTCATCTGAAAGATGATTCATTAGAATCCTACTCTAGCGTCAACTACCTGTGATCAAACCTCTTTTGTGCAGAAAGCCATATATTTACACTGGAACCCCTTCTTCCCAAAAAACTCAAAATATGTCTATCTACCTTTTGTCTTTGTGCACACTGTGGTCTTCTCTGTCACCTGTCAGCTGGGATGTTCGCCGGCTGCTTATTTGTCTCCTCATCGTTCGTGGTTATGCTCAAAATAACAATAATACAGTGGTATGCATATATATACTTGCTCATTTTAACATAATATATTCGGAAGTTGAGATCCCACTATTCATTTGATCGAAGATGAATAAAAAGGACAGAAAGGAATGACATCCATTGACTGTATGTCAGGCAGTTAGGGTAATACAAAATTTCCATGTATTGCCTACTGCAGTTTTACGTCGTGTTGAAAACACATAATGCAATTGCCTTTTCATACAAAATCAACGGTGAACCATTTGTTGAGAGTGTAATACACCAATCATTTTACGAACACGAAAGATGTATTGTCCGTGCTTAAAACCATGAGTAGTAATGTATTGTAAGTCCCATATACCCTGATCAATTATGTAGTTGCATTGAAGCGGGCTACACCTGTTGTGATTATGCAGACAACTTTAGAACAGCTGTTTGGGGACAATCCTGTGCATCATATGTGACCATGATCCCGTCTAAATGTTTATGCCACCTTGTCGCCAAGCCTTGAATTTATCTAAGAATGTTTGATAGGTATTTAACTCATAATGTATATGCATGTCTCTGGAACAAACCGTTTCATGCATTTCCTCGATATTGTAGTCTAAATAAAATAGATAAAATAATCCTCAGTGTTCGGTGTTAGATCTATGGCAGAAAATGAACTATGTATCGTGGCTGTGGGATATTATTGCTCTTGTCCTTGACATGCTTGTCCGACGTTGTTATTGGCCGAGGGATCACTTGTGAAGTGATTTTTTTCTCAGTTGTGATTGGTCGCCTGATAGCACTAAGGTGCCTTATGAAATACACACGGAGCACTTGGGATATTCCTCAATATTAATTCAGTCAATAGGTGGCACTGAGTGTTTATTATGCCTTTTATGTCTCTCCCAAAATGACAGGCGGGGTTGCGTTCAACTTGATAGACATGTACCTGATGTAATCTGTACCACAGATACTATACAAGTGATGCTCATTTTCTTATGTGTGTGTGTGTGTGTGTGTGTGTGTGTGTGTGTGTGTGTGTGTGTGTTTGGGGGGATTTATCATCTAGGATGATAAATCTAACTTCATCATCTTGATCAAGCTGATGAATTTCATGCTCAAAGTCATTTATAACAATATGCAGGCACCCCGAGCATATTTTATGACATTGCTGAAGATTACCTTCTAACCCAACTCGGTCGGCCTACCAGAGTTTGTATAGATATGTTGTTCCATGCATTCCCTGAAGTAGGAGAATTGAACTTTTCTTTTTCTGCAACCACATGAAAATTTGTATCCTTTTCAACGGGCCTGCCAGACCTCTGACATTAAATGATAAAAAAAAAAAAATAAATCAGCAATTTATGTCAATAAGTAACGTATACTGTTTGTATGTTCCAATGTGCAGGTTTTTTTTATAAAGCAGAGAGGGGAGAGAGAGAGAGAGAGAGAGAGAGAGAGAGAGAGAGAGAGAGAGAGAGAGAGAGAGAGAGAGAGAAAGAGAGGGAGAGAGAGGGAGAGAGAGAGAGAGAGAGAGAGAGAGAGAGAGAGAGAGAGAGAGAGAGAGAGAGAGAGTCAAAATGGGGTCATCCTTGGCTGGGTTGACTTTCAGGGGGATACCTCTGGTCACAGGGTTTGTGACCTTGTGGACAAAAATATGTAAGTATAAGAAAAAAACAAATGAGCAACATGTGTATTTGCGAATACACATAAGTGTCGTAATGTAGTGTTCCTAATACGTTTATCCCTTCTTCACAACTCAAATCAAAACGTTGATTTAACTGTAGTCCACCCTTTGTTTGGTATTGTTATTAATTTTTTACACGATCCTAATAGTTTTCTTCTACTTGCCCTACATCTTTAATATTCCGTTGCATAACTGCCTAAAATATAGCCAAAGTGCTGTATAGGTTACATTTTTGCATGCATGCCTCGCTTGGCAATGCATATAGCGTGCGTGCACCAACAAGCATCACATGGTTCTGTAGTTGGTATACGGCTCAGCATATAATCTCTCGTTGTGGCAGCAACGTGCTTGACCACTTCTCACATCTGGGGTCAGTGTCATTTGAGCCAAAATCAGTCATCGGAATCACTTAACGATGTTATGAACATAAAGATATCAAAATCAGCATCTTCAGAATTCCGCACTAACCGTGTGACAGCAGGGGTGTCTTACGCCTGAGGATATTAAAACTTGTATGACTATGGTCGCACTTAGCCAAGTGCAGCAGACTCTTTTACTCCGCACACAAAATTTGGCTTGATTATATTAATCTGATTCAGACAGGTGCCATTTTGCTCTGTTATTTTTTCGGGCTTCATCAATCTGTAAGGGACATATATTAACATTACAGAAATTTAGCAATTTGGTACCATGATTGGCAGCCGGACATGCGTTCAAGTGTCCCGCAATTATGATTTCATTGATATCTGATGTTTTCACGTTAACCACGCTGCCCTAAAGCTTGTCCCAAAGTTACCCATGAATTGGAGGTCTTCCGATGAGAATTTGGCATTGAGTAAACAAATTTCGACACACATGAGTTCTAAACTGACATTTTCCAGATCAAAATAGTGTTTTGCAAGCACAAATGAACAAAAAGCCTCGAGAGCAAACGCTTCTGACAATAATGTTGTATCGGATTTCATAATTTTGTGCCTGTCAGGGATCTTCATGGTATGGTCGACTGTGAATGTTGGAGAACAGTTCTGCATAATGCAATGGCATCTAACGAATTTTTCAGGGAAATCTTGATACAAAGCATCTTACCAGCGGACAGGCGATATGCGTTTGCGTGACTAGTGAAGCCAACATCGCAAACACTGGAGTGAAAATATGACATTAGTACAGAACATATTCAACTGTTCCATTTAGATGCTTCCCTAAAGTTGAGAGATCGATATGTATATATTGCGTGCTGTGTGTGCGGACGAGAAACGACAGAGGTAAATAAGTACAAGTAAAAAATGATATGAATAATTTGTTTCTACGGCGCAATAAATGATTCTGACACCTAATGATAAAATATATTGTTTTTTCCATGTGTGTTATGCGTTTTTCACGCGCGGACGTATATCTTTCGCTTTAGCATTTACCCCACGTGTATAAAATTTATTACGGTATAGAGTTTTTCCATCTTCGCTTTCAATTATGGATCAATACATGTATTGTTTTCTGGTATTAAACAAGATCGCAGACATCTGGGGCAAAAATTGAATATTTGTTTTCATGAATGTTCAAGAAGCCCATTAATTCAATACCGACATAGAATGCTTTCATCTCGTTCTTATTACCATGTGATCATTGTTGTTTGTATTTTTATTTAATGTGGAAGTTAATATGATATCTTATATTCATGTCCCTTGGTTTTGAGACTATTGATTGCCTTGTGCATATATGGCTTGGGTGCACTTTGTATTTAGGACGATGAAATGTGTGGCACCAAGTTTACTTTCAGCCGGGTGTATCCACTGTTTACCCGCGACTTGACCATATGCACCCGTCAATACACGAACAGAGAGGTTTTTTCATTTTTACGAATAAATTGTGTGTCTTTTTTTGTTTTAGTTTGCGACCGTCTCTCTTTAAGCTAATCCTGGGTTGTGTGCAAGTAAGATGGAAATAATTTTTAATCGGCCCCAGTTTGTTCACAATGTGGTGCAGCATTTTATTTTCCTAATTCTTAAAGAATTAAATTACGTATCGATCAATAAGAGAACATGTCGGCATAGTAAGTGTAGCGATACTGATAGAAATGCATGTCTTCGTGTACATTTTATTTTCTGCAGACTGCTGACGGGATCCTCATCAGCGGAGCTCCGTCTGACGACGTGTTGGTTCTAGGCCCACCCTACCCCATCTTATTAGCACGAATGATTGACTTCACAGATGAATACACAGTACTTCATTGCAGATAAGTGGGCCATTACACATGGAGATGCAACAAGTTCTCCCTCTCTGTCCCGCCCCCCCCCCCCCGTATATTGGCACGAATGTTTGACGGAGTGAACGTTACGAGCGCCTGTGGTTCATATTTTGCAACTTTTTTTGTTTTTTGCTATTTCTAGGTAAATCTTCACAAACCCTCTTTAGAACTGACTGATTCTGAAATGAAGAACAACTTACAGACATCATAGTGTCTGGTCTTAAGTTAGTTCGTATTAGTGACCTTGACCTAATTCGTAAGATCTTAGATAAATTTCGGTTGAAAATTCCCTGACTATTCAAGCCGAGAATTTGAAAAAGGTTTTTTATAGTAATTCTCTCCAACGGCTTCTTTGGGATCACAGGTTGCTCTCTGATTTTCACAAAGTGAAATCGAAATATTTGAGCATATTTTTACAATGTCACTAAATGAACACCAGCATAAAAAAAGCAAGTATTACTTAGCTGAAGGGAAAGATTAAGAAAATTGGTTTCCGATTTCAAATTGCTGACTTGCCGTTTTTAATGATCTCCAAGTTTTTAAAACAGTTTTTTTTTCATGATTCTTAATTTCGGATGTTTTTTCGTTTCGTGTCTGCGAACAAAGTCTTTCCTTTTACTTGCAGTTGCGAAAGCAGCGCGCTTATCATCGGAAAGCTGCTAAGGTCTTGAGTACTTTCGTAACATGAATGAATAATATATTCTTATATTTATTTATATGTGAAAGAGATACGCTGATGTTTACTTTTGCAACGTTTTTGCTGCCTTTATCGAAAAAATGGTATCGATACAGGTAAAAGTTATGTATGTTTACATCCCGTTAGACTGCTGTATGTGTGGTAATGAAATAGAGACAAAGTTGAGTAGTTGGGAAAGGAATTTGGAGAACATTTGATATGAATAGAACCAAAGCATACTAAACTCAGTGTTTATGCATCAAGACGGCACGAAATGGCAATGAAAACGAATATAAACCGGAATATTACATTTTGCGAAGGTTTGATGTTAAACATGATCACGAACTCTTCTGTATAAACCACCGACAAAATTCAGCTATTCGCAAAAGTGATTTTTGCACACATTTTTACACTTCTGATTGAGTTTAACAGGTTTTCATTTAGACGTTTCCTGTCATGAGCCTATTGAAGTTTACCGCTCTCCATGCAAGAAACCATATCAAACAAGAAACGACCGACCTTGTAACCAAAAAATCAAGTGTCTCCAGGTGAGACCCTCAAGATTTATGCAACAAAATTTATGTGTGCAGAGCAGGAAGAAGATCGGTAGGGATGCAAACAATCATCACTTGAAATCAATTTATCAATAATTACCGTGACTGTTTACGTCAGAGTGTTAAAAAACTGTCCTTATTTAGAGGCTCCACACTCTCTAATGCCATTTTTGAGCTAATCTGACAAAGGGGCTGTGCTAGTTCCGTTTTACCCACTTCAATACTGACCAGTCTGTTCTCCTAACAGCCGTTAACACTGCACCCAACCCCCGCCTAAGACCTTGGGGGTGCATCATTAATCGTTTTGCATACAAATCTTAATAGATATGTGTTCTTGTAACGAGATATTTAAGTAAAAACGTTAAAGCAAACGACAATTTGTATTTGGGCGATTTGAGCAGGAAAAAACTACGTTTAACTTGGCTGTTTATGCTATACCATTAGGCTGGCATGCAACAAGTCGATTGTTTGCAATAACGGTATCCACCAGGTAGGGTTATATAATTCCACAAATCTTCAAATCATTATCTCATGCAAAACAAGTATATGGTTCAGTCCGAACTCTAATTTTTCGAACAGGTTTATTGCCAATGTGACAATTTTATTTATTTTTGGCAAAGCAGCATCACTTGCATGTGAGAGGTCGAATAAGTACAATTGTTGACTCTGTAGAAAATGTGTATAGATTTACCGGGAATCATCGAATAATACTTTCCGTACATCTTTAAGGTCAAGTACATACTTCCTTCTGTTTATTTAAGCCTGGTCAAGAGGAATGGGCATCATTGCAATGAGTACTATATCTACATGTACGATTGTCTAACTCCCCCTTGAAAGTATGGTGTTGTGTTGTCATTGGAAACATTTTGTACCACATCTGGTGATCGGCTGAATAGAGCATTCTGATTGGGAGGTTGCATTGAATGGTTGCAGGCTATGGAGGGTTCCAAACATTACCGAGAGAGAGAGAGAGAGAGAGAGAGAGAGAGAGAGAGAGAGAGAGGAGAGAGAGGAGAGAGAGAGAGAGAGAGAGAGAGAGAGAGAGAGAGAGAGAGAGAGAGAGAGAGAGAGAAGAGAGAGAGAGAGAGAGAGAGAGAGGAGAGAGAGAGAGAGAGAGAGGAGAGAGAGAGAGAGAGAACTACAACTTGGTAGTTGCGCTCACTGCGCGATCTTATCTCTCGAAAATTATTTTTTTCGGTTGTCACGAATTTATAGCGTGACCGTTTAATATGGGCGGCCGAAGTCAGATTATATTTTTACATGTCAGCCCAAGCAAGATTTTATTTCTACAGATGCGTATAGCTGCGGATATGAAACTGTAGAATCAGAATATTTTTCCTGAACCTACTCTGGCAGTTTTTTTTCCAGAAAAAAACTGTAGCTGCCCCCGCTTCTATCAAATGGTCGCTTTCTAAATGTAGACATGACATCGTGTTAGAAACTATTGTAGTGGTTAACACTTGCACCCCTGAAAGTTGTCTAAAATTGTGGCCCCTTCATTAATGAGCAGGTGGAATGGTATTCGTTCTAACATGCCAGGTGTGTCGGTTGAGATTACTGATGATACGTGAACAGGCCTCTGTCGATCAGTGTTACGAGACAGGTGGTCCTTTGCATATTATTATTATATATGAGGACCCTGCCACAGGTCGAGTGAAGGTCACCACACAGGTACACTTGTTCATGTTTACATTTGTGACAAGCATGGTAGTGGTATTGGTATGGTGAAGTTAGTCAGTAGTGCGGGTGTTCATGTGCTATGAATCCACGGGACTTTAGTGACTGTACTACATAAAATACAGCAATATTATGTCAGTGTACAAAAACATGAAAGATTCAAAGATTGCACAGAACGTCACAATGAAAACAAGTCTTGAGTAGCTCCTCAATTGACTTTACCACAGAACAGTACTTTTTCCACAGTGTTGTCACTGTCCATCATCTAGCCTTCTCTCCAATGTGTCACTGAAAAGTCCGTGTATTATTACAGCTAAGTTAACACACGCGTCAGTTGTGACATTTTGCTTGGTTTGCAAGCTCCAGGGTCAATCAAACGACGTTTTCACCCAATTCGGTTCATGAATATTGAAATCTGCCATGTGGTGGCACCAGGGTCATCGCATCAATAAACTCGTCCAGAAAACCAACAACAGGCTGTCAACTTCCCACGCTTGTATAAATACTCGAGAATCAGATGTATGCGCTTGCATCTATATAGGCTGACTGAAACAAACCGCAGTGACCCTTGCGTCGAAAAAGTGCACAGGCCTCGCCCATACAAAAGTCCGAGTCTTTATCTGTGCAGCGTGGCCTCTCGATGGTGACCTGACAAAACAATTTGTTTATATTTTGTGCTACCCCCCCCCCCCCCCCTTGGATCGGTCCAACATGTAGGTTACTTAATGAGAGGACGAGCCTGAATGGAGTGGCAAGCCGCAAAACGGCCCTGTCTCAGCACATCGTGGCCGGGATAGACTAATAGTCCTACCAGAGTTTTACACAGCTCGCCATGTTTGTTTGTTTGTTTACACACCCAGTTCTCGGCCCACAACATTTTACACTTTTACATTTAATAATTATGTAGTTTGCCATTTTCTTAAGCAATTTAACCAAGTAGTTTTATATTTGTAGTAAGCAATTGTTTTGCATGTGGAATAGAAGATTTTATATAGGACGTTAGTTTTTACATGTGCAACTTTGTGTCTTTTTAACATATACGGGCGATTTACATATTCGAAATTTTTACATAAATGGCGTCACAAACCCTCATCAAAATATTTACATTTACGATTTGCACTGTATAGTGTCTTAAATGATTCCAATTTTTGGAATGATCGATCTTATGGCTGGCTATTTTACTAAAAATATGTATTTCAGGATAAGAATATGTACAGTTTAGTTTAAGATATTTTTTAATAAAAATAAAGAAATCTTACATGAAAGTAAAATGCCTTCAAACAAATTGATGATATCAAACGGTCTTGTACAAAATTGAAATGCACCAGAAATGAATAACAAATTAGGCCATTTGAAGGCATCAGCTGTTGACCAACATATTTTTGGACTCAGCCTTAGTTTTGGTCGGCCTATTTATATCTCGCTAGAGGCTGAGTCAGTCGCCTCCGCCATCGCCGCCTCCGCCGCCTCCGCCGCCTCCACCGTCGCCGCCTCCACCATCGCCGCCTCCGCAATCACCGCCGTCTCCCCCGCCATCGGAACCACCGCCGTCTTCAGATCCAAAACGCCCACGGCGTCTCCGGCGTCCCCTGGAAAAACTGGCTCCACAATTATTACAATGTTTTTCTCTCATAATGAAACAACACAAGAGTCCAAGAGGGAAGCAGATGATGGCGAGAACAATTCCACAGCACGTAAAACTTTCCACAAAAACACCAACCTAGAAGCAGAAGAGTAATATCATTGATTTATCAGGCAAAAGTAGCAGCATCTGTTATGTTTTAATGCTCATATATCCATATGAGCTGTCCTTTGGGTGGGTGGATGGGTGGGGTGGGGGGGAATGGAGTTTGCAAAACATTAACTAATTGGACTTAGAAAGTTGAAATTGAACCCTTGCACACAGTTCCAGTATCGATGTAGCTTCATCAATTTAAACATATATATTTTATTTCGCAATGCGGGAACAGAGTTGCCCTATAGAGTACACCGGAGCAATATAACGCATGGGGTAGGATGGCGCATTTGAACGTTTCTCTGACATGTGACGTAATAGCAGTTACTCACGTACCGGATATAGCGGGTTATTAAAGAGCCAGTGAAACGTGTTGCGTTTTTACGCTTTCGCTTGAGGGCGGCAAAGCGGATTAAGCTGAACAGGTGGCATCACTAAACTAAATTCCCCATAGACAGCCATTATAACGCATGCTGGCGTATCTGAGAGTAAAAGCTTTAACTTTAAGAAAGACTTTGCTCACCAATTAAATTCAAGTCTGAATTAAAGACATATGTGATGGATTTCAGCCTACCACAAATTCCCCCACTCTGGTCAACCTAAGTCCTACAGTGCTGGTCATGATACCTTTGTGCTGCTCGCTGTGGCCAATTTACGGGTACAAGCAACAATGAGGGTACATGTGCCTTATTTCACATATTATAAATATGATAAGGGTAAAACCTAGAAATTGAGCGAGGCTCCAGAGCCATATGCCGCTAGGACTTTTCTAAAAAGGACGGGAAAACAACTCAAAAAGTAAAATTATGCATCTTCGATTTTCGTTTTCATGCAATGTATAAAATTTAATTTGTATTTTAACTATTCATGTCCCTTACTGGTCCTTACCGCGCCTTGGCGAAAAGTGCAGTATTTTAACCAACTATGGCCCTCCTTGGCGGGAAATACGAACCTAGGATCTTCAGCATACTGACCATAAAAGCGAGCTGAGCTCGCGAATATCACATCACTACCATTTAAAATACTGGAAAATAACTCAACAAGTAAAATTATACACACTTGATTTTTTTCATGCAATGTATACAATTACGTTTTTAACCCATCATGGCTCTGTCTGGTCCTTACCGCGAGTTGCCCTCGGCGGAACGTGTGGTGGACCTACCTTAACCAATCATGGCCCTCCTAGGCGGACCTAGGGACTCCAGTAGTCGCCATTTTGGAAACTGGAAAAAGGCGCTGTACGTATATTGACCATAAAAGCGAGCTTTTCTTGTGAATGAAAACGCGTACGAAACACAGCATAATGTTACAGCTGATTATAGTGGGATCTCCAGCATCAAATAATCAGTTTTAATGCTATATCATATGCAGTAGGCATAGCTTAAGACGCAAGCGTCAGTCTGGGAACAGAGTTGCCCTATGGGGTAAACCAGGCCAACATGACTCATGGGGTAAGATGGCGCATTTGCTCGTTTCCCTTAGATGTGACGTCATAGCAATTTCTCACGTACTGGATATAGGGAGTTATTGCATAACCGATGAATTGTGTTGCATTTTCTTACGCTTGCAGCCTTGAGGGCAGCAAATCGGATTAAGCAACAACGTTCATGGTAAGTATGCCTTCATTCACATATTTTTAATATGACATGGGTAAAATTTAAAAAGTGAGAGAAGTTCCTAAGCCATAGCCACATATATGCCACTATGGCATTGGTGAAAAGTACTGAAAAATAACTAGCACCTTGGCAAAGAGGGCGGTATTTTCACCGATCGCTGCTCTCATTGGCGAAAAATGCGAACCTACGGTTTCCGGGAGTCGCCATTTCGGCCCATGGAAAAAAGTGCTGTGCATACACTGATCATAAATGGGAGCCCCGCTCGCGAATATCACGTTACTACCAATTAAAGTGACGGGGAAATTACTCAACAAGTAAAATTATCATGCTTCGGTTTTTGTTTTCATGCAGTGTATAAAATTTAGCTTTTTATTTAACCGATCATGGCCCTCATTGGCCCTTACCAGGCCGTGCCCTTGGGGGAAAGTGTGGTAGGCGTGTTTAACTAATCATGGCCCTCCTTTGCAGACCTCAGGACACCAGGAGTGGCCATGTTAATAATATGTAGTAAGCATAGCCTAAGATGTGGGCGTCAGCATTACAGATTTATGTGTTACCTAACAAGTCTTTCATCAAGATCCAACCTGCAATCACCATGTGGCGCTTTAATCAATCCATCCGTTAAAGCCATCGTGCACAATAGGTGTCCTGCTGTTGAGGTAACTGACGACAAGTTGATTTTCGCTACAATGTCCAGTACTACTGCATTTTCCAGTGGATACATGATCTAAAGTAATATTATTGGAAACTGAGTTAAAAGCTGCCTAAAAAACTGTTCAAAGCTGCATTCAGTGCGAATTCAAATTATTATTATTACCCAGAAGGGCATGCTCTTGATGGAACTGCTCATTTCAAAATGGCGCCATCAACCAAACTGTTACTTTTCATCAGCATACCACAAGAAAGGCATGTCTGTGAAATACAACTCTTATCTTCTTTTCTTCACACCCACACCTAACCATAGGCACTCGCTGACACTCACTAATATGTAGTAGGCATAACCTAAATGCGAGCGACATTATTAGAACGTATCAATAATGATGTTGGTAGATGAGGCAGCAGCACCTAGTCGCCAGGTCCCTCTTGCGGCTATTATACCTGGCCATACCTAGAGCAGTTGAATGAACCCATTTATAGTATAGCCTCCCTTGTTTTTAAACACTGTTCAACAAATTTAAGCACAGTGCCCAAGATCTCTATATCCCCATTGAAACATTGTCATAACTGGTGGCAGAGATGCAGTGGGTACAGAGAGTGATTGTTGGAATCTCGTGTGACAACACCAAATCTAAGCTGGCAACCTGAGGTTTGGGGGCCCTGAGGGATGTAGTGTGAGTTGCGATGTGGAAGGCCCCTTGGAAGCGACCTAGTCACTGGGGACAGCACGTATTAATTAAGGTAAATCGCAATATGCGCAACAAATCTTACATACTTTGCAATGTTTATTTAGGTTACCCTCACACCTGTAAAGTTTTTCTATTCCATGGAAACACATTTCCAACCCCAGAAGAGTGATTGGCAGCCCCAGGTTCCAGCGAGGTTTCAACAATGTGCATTTGTGAATCGTTATCATTTATTACACTTTATCAATAATGTTTTCAGAATAGACACAATTATTGACTTAATAGCCATCATGCCTGGCAAGTTTGACACTTTGTCGTAAATAAAACTGGAAATTTCCCAGGATGCGTAAAAAAGGTAATGGAGCGGTCCATGCGCATGAGCATTAGGGGGTGATGAGAAGAAAAAAAAAGTCCATAGACTGTATATTGGATAGTCTTCTGTTGTAATAAAAATGGGAAGATAAGTTGATTAAACCTTCGGTTATATCATGTATTACCATCTACAGGTGTGTTAATAGTAAGAGCTCACTGAGACTCACTATTAAGAAGGATATAGTACATTTGGTATTGCATCACTGACGAATATGGCTTCCAATCTGAATGAAACCACAGGTCAATGTCATGGATGACAGGTGCATCATCTTATCCCACATAGCACCGGGGAAGATGACGCACTGCTCTCTCGTGATAAACGTGATCACATATGCACATTATGAATATAATATGGAAATAGGTTCAAGCTAGTAGCGAGTGGAGCATTTATACTAAATCGTTGTAGGCATCGAGCATCAGTATTGCAAAGTATGTATAATAATATAACGTCGGTGGATCAGGCAGTGGCACCTGGTCACTAGGTCCCTTTAGTGGCCATTTACTAAGCTACTGTAGAGTACCTTGAGCAGCAACAAACCATCTGTCATACAGCCTTTCTTTTTGTTAGACACAGTTCCACAAAATTAAGTGTTGTGCCCAAGATCTCTATATTCCCATTGAAATAGCCATGCGCAGTTGTAACCAGACTCACCAGAAGTTTTAAAATCCATGGGCAAAAAGGATGATTATCGGAGAAAATTGTGTGCTCGAATGAACAAAAAAAATCATCCAACTGATTTAAATCTGGCAAAACGAGAGATGCCAAATACAGCGAATCAGAGAACTGAATGCGAGTCAATGATCCAAGTGAATGGGTTCCCAAACTCTGAGCTATAGAGCTACTAAATGTTGATAATGATGAAAGTTTGAATGTGACCACGTTTTTTAAGTAGTATGGACCTGTAGGTGTGGATTGATGGATTACTTTTTAAAAATAATAGTGTTCTATATGAAGCTCACTCCATTCGCTATTGTGTATCAAGGATGATGCCAATTAGTTTGTCCCCTTTTATAGACAATCAATGTTTCACCTAAAACACCTAAAAATGAATCTGGGTACAAGGTCAATTTTTACTGATGACAGACCATCGTAGTGCATCTATCGGCCACGAATGGTCATAAGGCCTATCTAGTGGCCTAACGTTAAGGGTCTTTAAACTGGCTTTACTTTCAGCCACTTTCAATTAGGAGAAAGCCAGTTCCACTGTTAATAATTTTGTTCAGATTACCAACAAACCTTCTTTCCGGCCCTGCATAGGCTTATTTACAGGCCCAAATTCCATTTCCAACTTTAAGGACTAGCTAGGCTCAAGAAATTTCATCCCAGTTCTAATTTGCTTAGCTCTGCATACGCTGCATACAATCTGATTACCTGATAGGCTAATTCAGTAAGTAGCTTGGGCATAGAAAAAATAGTCCACTCCCCTTATGATAATAATAATAATAATAATAATAATAATAATAATAATAATAATAATAATAATAATAATAATAACAATAATAATAGTATAATACTATTATTATTATTTAGACCTTTAAGATGTCAATTAATTTTGTTTTATGATATATTTTGTTATTATAAGGCAAACAATAAGCTTAATACATTTTTATTTCAGATAGTGGTTCGCCAATATGTCAGAAAGTTGCAAAAAGGGGAGTGGGCTCAAGAGCATGTGAGAGCAGCCATAGATGAAGTAACACTTAACAAGGTGCAGATTCAAAAAAGCTGCCCAATTGCATGGATGCTCAGAAGCTTCACTTAGGTGACATCTTTTGGAGAGAATAAAATGTCCAGGTGACAGGCATCTGGGTGCACATTGCACTTTGGGGACAGATGCAAAAAATTAATTGGTTTCGTACAATTTAGACATGGAAGAAGTCGGGTTTGGCCTTTCCACTGACTATGTACGAGAACTTTGGCATGAATACGTTGAAATGCATAAACTGAAAACACCCATTCAATCACAAAAAGAAAATGGCAAGGTAGGACTGGTTTCGATGGTTTTGTCATCATCACCGTATACCTCATTTGAGGAAGCCAGAAAATCTGTCAACGTCCCATCCACCGGTTATGAATGAAAATGACATCAATACCTACTTTAGCATTCTTCAAAAGAAAGAAGATGAGTTGGGTACGGGCCAGAAACCAGCACATCTGTACAGTGCAGATGAGACTGGCATGTCCACAGGGCCATGAACGACGATGGTCCTTGGCTGCAAAGGTAAATGGGACATAATTATACCAAGCTAGTGGTGAACGTGGAACCAATACGACTGTGATAGCAAGTTGTTCTGTTACTGGTCAATTCATCCCCCTTTTGCGATCTACAAAAGGAAAAGATTGACAAATGAGCTGAGCAAAAAAAATCTTCCCTACAGTACTCCTGTTGCAGTAACAAATCCAAGCCACAGTGACAAAGCAACATTTGTGCTTGTCATAAAACACTTTCAGAAGCATCGGGTTCGAAGTACAGAAAACTGCATTCTGGTCATCGATGGGCATGCTGCACATGCACAGTGCTTGGGGGCTCTACAATATATACGTCAGCACAACATTACACTTTTATGCAGCTGCCTCCCCCCCCACCTAAACAAACACACACTTCCCATAAGACTGTGGTACTTGACTGTGCTTTCTTTACGTCTCTGAATAAAAAATTCTGCCAAAGATGCAGAAAGTTTTTGGTAAATAACCAGCCTGGTTAAGTAGTGACCCATGGGGACAATCCAATTTTGTTCTCTACAGCAGACAATTGTTGAATGTCCAGCAGTGGCCATAAGAGGATATTGATGTGCTGGATCCAAATGTGTTTGGAAAGCAGAACCGTGGGACACAGCAAGACTGACGCAAATACAGAGCACGTAGGGGCCTAACAAATGAGGCTCCTGCTGGAAATGGCAGCAGAGTTTCAGCTGCCTTCACTGTCTTCTAAGGGGCCTGTTTTGGGTCATGGGCATCAGTTACTACCACAGAAGAACCAGCGACTTCAACAAAGCCATAAGCTCGATGTCATTGCTGGAAAAGCCTGAACTCCTATCGGTTGTTGCCAAAAAATGCCGAATAAACCTAGATCTACTGGATCTATATATACGAATGCAAAGCATGGGGCTGCACGTTAATTAGGGCATGCAAGCCTTTCGAGTTGATCGAAGTCAAGTTCAAGCAGCACGGCCTGCAATTACAGTCCATAGGTCGTGCTAGCGCACTGTTTGCCCACTTCCGTTTTTTTGTGCATGCGTTTTCCCTACCTCTAAAATGGCTGCAGCCAAGGACAAATGCGGGTCATATTCTTTCCATGTATTGGTAGTTACCATCTATATTCTAATTTTGGACAGCCGAACTTCGTTAAAAATTGTCCTGTGAATTCGACTCTAACAATCTGCATGAAAAATGTGCCATTTCTTTTAGTTAGCTAGTTTTAAAAATGGAAACTGTCAAATCAATAAGGTAACCAAAAACGTTTGAGCACTTAAGAGCACTTTGAATAAGTTGGTGTAAAGTTACACATGCAACAGACATGACCTGAATAATTCCATTTGTGTATTATTTTATCATTTTGACAGAACAGTTTTCCAACGCGAAAAATATACATAATACAGTCAATGAGTCCTTGCATTTATGTAGTTTACATGTTTGGAACAAACAATTATTGTCTTTTTCAGGTTTGCATGTTGGATCAATGCTGTTACTAGAGCTTTCTTGCTGAAAAATGTGCCAAGTTACCCTGTTCTTTAAAAAAGCTTAAAAATACATTTTCCAAGAGGTACAGAGTTATGGCCAGCATATCAAGTTACTGACATTAAAAAAGACGTCTATTCAGACAATATCAATATACAAACTGTGTTGCATGCATGATGCAGAACAATAAGTCCTGATATTCTGAAATCCCATAAAAATAAACAGTTGGTTCTTGTTTGAAATCTGGCATTGGCTGCTTTTCATTTTAATTACCCTTGGTGTACTTGTGAGTTTTTGCGCGCGCGTTAGTTTCCATATTTCAAAAGTTAGGGGCGCTCTTCTATTGTGTTACTATTAGGATGAATACGGTATATATCCATCTTCTGATCCTCATGCAGAATATGGCATTGCTTTAACTTCCAATTTTGCAATGCATGCTGAAATGTTTGGGTAAATAGTGAATTTAATTCTATAAGTTTTTGTTTCGGTTATTTAAGGATTTTCCTAGTGTTTGGTGTATATCTTGATGGTAACTTGATAGCGCCATCTTGCCCCATTTGGCTGGGGTAAGATGACGCAGAAACATACCTGTTTGCATTGAGTCTCCTCGGAAAACATTGCCAGAATGGACAATTCAAAATTATTAGTTTCTTATAGGAAGACTTAATATCTAATTTGTACATGCCGTTCGCAGACGATACTGGATAAAAAAAAAAAGAAATTCTGCCTAGAGTGCCCTTTGTGCGCCATGTTGCCACGGTGTCCCCTATGAACTTCTATCTATCTATCTATCTATCTATCTATCTATCTATCTATCTATCTATCTATCTATCTGTCTGTCTGTCTGTCTGTCTGTCTGTCTGTCTGTCTGTCTGTCTGTTTGTCTGTCTATCTAGCTAGCTAGCTGACTGGCTGGCTGTCTGGCTGGCTGGCTGTCTGTCTTTCTGTCTATCCATCTATATATCTATCGTTGTGTCTATCTATCCTTCTTTCTGTCTGTCTATATATATATATATATATCTATGAAGAGTATCGTAATTTATTTCAGTTTTTTGTATATATATAATATTTTTGATTTTGTTCTGGTTACTTTGATCTAATATTATCACATGCATGAAACCCTTTTCTTTTAATGAAATATCACTCAAGCACCAAGACTGCGAATCCACTTCGTTGTGAAAAGCAAATCAAAAATAAATCAAAACCACTAGAGACAATTTATTGTAGCTTTGTCAAGAAGAGGAATTTCTAAACTTCAGATGATATAGATGAACCTAATGTGATAAACCTCCTGCTATTTGATCTCTAAAAACATTTCAGTGTGATGTATTGTGGGAAATCTAATTGGCAAATTTTCAATTAAATATCACAAAACGTTCATGCAGATCGTGTTAAAGATGTAATGCGGCTATCGTGTGGCATTTCTTAGAAAGCAATCATCGGTACTTCTGAGGAGCAGTTTGAAGTACCATGGGTTGCAAGAAACTGGTGTCGGTTCAGCAAAGTGGTGCGTTTGAAGAACCTGGTGTTGCATTGAGAATTCGTAGCTCCAGATGGACTCGAAACTGTTCACCAGGAACGCAAACATATCCTCTGAAATTGTACTCTCCCTGAACGTTTGATACCGTTTTCTGGTTGGGATCGATATGAACACCAACTTTATATGAAAAGGAGATAAATAAAAGCAGATTATTTTTAACGAATCGCTGTCTAAAGAAAAATAAGACGGCTGTCAGTAGATGATATAAACCGAAAGTGACAATATAATACAGTAGAATACAATGCAATACAACACAACTTTTCAATTATACTCCGACAGTACGTTTACTCGTAAAACTATTTAAATTTAGTTGTACAAACAATACACTTGGACACTACGTTAATTCTCGAAACCTATGCGACTTTAACTGTGCAAACAATGTTTTTCTGTCAAATTTGGTTTAAACAAATTCTATGTCGTATGAACTGTGGATCCGCAAAACAACATGTGAAGCTTTTATGAACCCCCTCTCAATGCTTCCATGGTTACAAAATACTTCCAGGGAACCGACTTTCTTACTCATTCATGATACAGTAGTATAGAAAATAAAGGCAAAGAAACAAAGTGGGAAAAACGTGTTAGGGCCATAATTTAATTTCATTACATCTATTCCTTTTTAGGGTACACTTTTGTACACTGTCGTGTTGCTTTACATGCCAGGCTGTCGATTTGTTCGCAGAACTAAATAAAAGAATATCTGTCTGTACAATGATTTCTGGGTGAAAAAGCGAAAAAACCATCCGCATATTGCATTCAGTCCAAAAATGGATGGGCGCTACTCATCACACCGTGACGAATCTATAAACCCGTACTCAAACCCAAGCTCAAAAAGAGGACACCAGTTAGGACGCATTTGGGTATGGTACCTTTCAGCAAATCTTTCTTTGCCATAATAATACAGGAACACGTTTTTGTTACCATCACTACCAAACTCAAAAGCCTTGGAAAGTGCCAACTTTCATTAGAAGATCCTGTTCCCACTGGAAATTCCATTTAATAGGCTGATAAAGTCATGGGAAAGACTTGGAAAAACCTACAAGAAAACACATTCAAGTATGGATCTGAAAGCTACCTAGAACAACCTGAGAAAGTCCTTGTATACTCATAAATTCCCTGTTTCAGCTGTTCATGTGGCAGCCTTGAACAGCTGAGAAAGTTAGTGATATTCCCAGTCATTCCCAGTTTCTTTTGTTTACAAGAGTCAATTAGTATACATGTGCAGATTCCTTCAAGAAACTATGAAAGGACTTGGTATGGGGAGGTATTCCAAGCTTTTGATCTCCAGGGGGGGGGGCTTCTCAGTTATCATTCATTATCTCTCAGACTAGACATGGAAGTGCAAGATTGACAGCTGTAACCCCTGATCTGCCTTCAATTAGCAGTGACCAATCAGCATGTTGCATGTTCCAGCAGGCACTATTTACTGGTATGATTGAGGACGCATCAGTCTAATCATGCATGATGTTTGGTCCTGTACTCAAAACAATATGGTACTGATCACTTGTATCAACTGAGTGAGATAAAATCAAAGTTGTGATAATTATCATTACTTTGTTTGGAATTCACTTTGTTGTCACATCTTGTGCACAAGTTTCAAATTAATGGTAAAAATCTTGTGTATTCCCATGCCCTCACTTTGGGGATGTGCATACCTGTTATTTTTTTTGCTTTTCAAAAGGCCGTTCATACTTATACTGAAAACATAGGAAATTCTTAAGCTATAATTTCAGATGGCAACCACAAACAAATGAGAAAGGTAGTTATATTTACACCCATTCCCAATTGTTGTTGTTTACAAGTGCTCATTAGTGCTTATTGAATCTATAAAAAGACTTGGTTTCAGTTCATAAGTTTTTGTCCCACATAAGTTATCTTATCCTGCTACTGATGATGATATATTTGCAAATCATTCATTTTAAAATCCTTCAAACACTGCATTTGCACACACATACATATAACTTCAGCACGGTGGGTGGGTGGGTGGATGGGTGGGGTGTCCATATTCATGAAAGACAGATTAAGCAGACCACAGACTTAAGGAGACCAAGCACTGGTCCCCCTAAAACTGGTCATCTTTATACTTGTGTGTGTATATATATATATATATATATATATATATATATATATATATATATATATATATATATATATATATACATGTGTGTGTGTGTGTGTGTGTGTGTGTGTGTGTGTGTGTGTGTGTGTGTCTGTGTGCTTTATGGTCACCCTGATACTGAAAAAAAAATATACTTCCATATATCAGATACTCAGTTGATGGGAGACAAAAAATGTTTGTTTTTAAGTTTATTTGATAGAACTACATGTATACCATTTATACTAGGTACTTGTGTGGTCCCCCTTTTACTGCAATTTAGACACTGGTCCATCTATAATGATTATAACACGAGGCTTGACAAATATGGACTGGGAACTGGGTCCGGATCTGTACCTGAACATTGCAAAAAAAAAAAAAAAAAAAAACCGAAGTAGAAATTTGATATTCTCTAGGTTAATAAGGGTGACCATTGTTGTTGTGTATATTTAAAAAAATATTCCCTAAGGTGTCATCAAAATGTACTTTTTTTGGTTTAACTGTACAGTCCAATTGGCGCAGTCCAATTGAACTATCTAACAGGACAATAACATGAAAGCTGTTTCATTTTGATTGGATAATAATGTACAATTAACTTGCAGTGCAGTAATACCTGTTGCTAATGACCGCCCCAATGAGAGACCACTAGCCATTTAAGACCACTTTTTCAGACTTTACCTGGTACTTTTTTTTGTAATTTGTACATGTACCCCTCGTAAGACCACATTTTACCTTCATTTAAGCATGATATTTAGTAACAGGTACTGCTATCTCAATATTTCCATCCTGGAAAAAATGGGAGGAGGGTATTAGAGGGTATTGCAGTACTGGTGCACTGGGGCATTTTATTACCCATACAAACATGCAGGAAGCCCTTTTGTTCTTTTATACTTTGTACTGGCCACTATTATTGAAAATTCTTGTTTCCTGTAAACAGCATTTATTTTAACATTGCTGGGAACATCATGTAAAGTTCTCTCTGAAGACAGAGTCTAGCCTACATTTTACTAGCTTCTCAAGATACTAAGAAATCAATGTCCAGGTAGAATGCAAATTATATTTAACAGTTTTGGCGGTCTTATAAAAACATGTCATTTGCTTAGTGAGGGTAGCAGTACAGTAAAACCTATCTTGAAAGTCCACCTTTGGGGATGACCAAATTGTGGTCTCTCAAGACAGTGGTCCTTCATGAGAAGTATATATAATATGAATAGTACTGAGCAAAGTGTCCTGAAAAGTGATCTTTCAAGACAGGTTGCCTCTCATTGGAGTGGTCTCTCAAGAGAGTGACCACTGTAGGGATTTAACATACTGGAATTTCGGGACAGAACAAAATAAAATGATGTACCAATAACTCAGCCCCATCCCTGTTATCAGTTTCATAAATAGACTTCCCATGGGTGTAAGTATAAACTTTTTTGCAAGAAATTTGTGACTTCAAATTTCAAATACACCCATAATGGCAGGTGTTCATAGCATGGACCAGTGGTTGATGCACTGGTGGTTTTATCAGGCCTGTCATGGGTACTGAGATGATAACTGATCCCAGTAAGCTTTGGTAGTTTCTGTGTGCAGGACAGAACATTAAGAAAACAGCTATGCTCAACATTTTGGATCTTATTACACTTGTCTCTCTGAGTTTAAGGCATTATTAGCTTTTGAAAAATCGGGTCATCAGTGGGGAAGACTTGTTTCGGTGCCATTAATCCCCGGACAAGTCATTCTGCTAACTGGCGGCACCAATATTAAGTCTAACATGAACTAAATCAGATGAAAAATTGACAAAGTTATGGCTAGATGAAAATTTCAAAGGGCCATATCACCTTGACCTTTGGAGGTTACACAATATTACAAAAGTGTTTAGTGTAGCAATGCATACAGTTTGAGTCCAATATGATTAAAATTGGATGAAAATTGACAGTTATGGCTGGATAAAAATTTAGTGTCAAACAAGGAGAATTATTTTCTGCAGGGACAGAATTGTGAATCATAACAAAAGGCACACATTAAAAAATTCATGAACCTCATTATGCACATGCGCTTTTTATTTTCATTTTTACTTTTTAAGTTCCAGCCATGCTCTATAAAATATTTCAATCAAATGTCAAGTCTTACTAGATTATGTTAAGGCTGCTACTGGTGACTTTCATTCTTTAAGAAATACAAGACTCACTAAAAGTAAAATCTGGCCTTGTGTAATTAATGACACAACTGCAATTGGGAAACATGGTATACTGTTGGATCCATCTGGACCCACAGGGTACAGTACCTTGTTTTTAAAAACTCTCTATTTCACATCTGCTCAAACACAAATTTTTCAGATCTCAGGAGGAGATGGAGTGCATGTGTTCGACAGAACTTTGAAGTTGATTTTTAAATTTATAGAATACAACCCCCCCCATCCCAAAATGTGTCCATCACAGGCTGTCTAGACCTGCAATTGATCATAAATCGCCTTATGTTGCTGAGTATAGGTAATGTGACTGGATTTCACAGTCATAGTACATTATTGTTACAAGACTGTAACAATAATGTACTATGACATGTAATGTACTATGATATTGTAAACACTATTAATTTTGCATGTATGCGATTTTGTCAAATTCTTGTTTAATGTTCATGAAAAAATTGAATTTTGCAAAATTGCCCCTCCTGATAATAATAGTGTTGGGTTCCTGACCTGAAGATACAAGTTTACCCCTTCTCATACGTGTAAAGAGTAAAAGTGGGAGTGGGGTGGGTGGGTGGCAGAAGAAGGTAATGTCCTGGCACTGTGGCATCCGTCAGTGGAGTCTGTGTCTTGTAAGGCACACAGCCATGGAGGCCTGCTTACCACTCTACCAACCCAACAAGTTTCTCAATGGGGGCAGAGTGTTGATGTTTGCACAGCTGCTGTGTGGTCAGTACGGTAGTGGAGTTCCCAAGTTGCTCAGGCAGCGTTGGCATGGTGTCTGCCCTGCCTGATGGGCCTTCCTGCATTCATTGATTAGCAGTACAGGCAGGCTCATGCAGCCAGCACTCCCTTTTCTGCTAAAGGAACCAATAGCTTTGGTGATTCAGAAGCCCACAGGCAACCTGATACCAGTAAGATTAGCATGGATAAGGGCCAAGGATGCATTCCCGCTGACTTACCAGTGGTTTGACGCCACACTGACCCTGCCAGTAGGAGGGGGCAATGCACCAACCCTACCCTGTGCACATCCATGCAACTTCTGTCTTGCGCGGTGGTCTGTGCCACCACTGCACAACGGCCTGGTCAAGATATATGGATGGGGGGGGAGGGGGGGGAAGGCAACTTAGAGTTCGTTGGAAATGGGTATCTCAGCCAGTAAACAGGAGACCACAAATAGCAGGAGGGCTACAGCATTACTGTGGCCCTACTGCTATGTGCTGGTCTCCTCAAATGATTAATAATGCCGTTTATTAAATAAACTGCATTATTAATCATTTCTGTTCTACTACTTCGTCATATTTTGGCCTGCGACCCTACAAAATACTAAAGTGGTGGAACAGAACAATATAGATACAAGTTGAGCTTAATTGAAGGCTCATTGTGGTGTTGTTTACATGCTTGCGAAATTAAGTTCTGTGCATATCTCACAGGCCTTTGTCCTTCTGCCTGTAATATATAGGACAGTATATATATATATATATATATATATATATATATATATATATATATATATACATATATATACATATATATACATATATATACATACATATACATATATATGTATATATATGTATATATATGAATGTATATATATATATATATATATATATATATATATATATATATATATATATATATATATATATATGTATGTATGTACGTACATAGATGCATACAGTAAAACCTATGTTACGTGACCATTCTGTTGACCAGGCAGAAATGCCCATTTCTCGCATGTGCCCACTATCAGAGTGAGTACAGGGTTGGCTTGAGGGTCAAACAATTGAGTTCCTTTGGGTATGAGCAGAATATTCAATTAGACATGAAGCAAAACTTTTAAGTTTTGATTGTTGTTTCAAAAACAGCTTTCTGATAGTAATTAGTGTTCACTGCCCACATAAGACAGATGCCCACTTAGCAGAGGGTCCTTTAACATAAAATATATAATACATATAGTAAACAAATGACAAAAGAAAAGTGCCCACCAAAGACAGGTGCTTATGTTGGGGAGGTGCACACTCTTACAGATTTTGCTGTGTTCACATGTAATTATATGTCCATGTACATGTACCACTTCCACAAAGAGCCTGCATATCTTTCAAAGACCAGTATTGTTAAAGATTTTGTGTCCTTACTTCCATGTTACAGTACTAGTGGGAACTGCAGTTTAAAACTGCTGCCATGAGCGACCACATGAACCTGCCTTTTACAACCACACTTCTTGGACACTGAATTTTATATTCTTTATTAATTAAGTTTGACACCACCTGGTGTTTGTGACCACTTTTGCTTGGCCAATGGGGTGGTCTTCACTTGCCAAAAAAAAAAAAAGACAAAAAAAGGTCAATTGCAGGTACTATTATATTTTACCTCTAACCACAGACCACCTGTTTTCAGAGACCTCTGAATTTCCCTAGTGGGAAGTTTTCTCAACTTGGGACAGGTGTGTGTGTGTGTGTGTGTACTTTATGTATAAATGTATTTTATGTGTGTGTGAATCGACAGAAAAGCATCAAATTGGTGTCTTTTCGTCAGAAATAAAGTACATGTGATTAGTATTTTCACTAATAATTCAATTCTGAGTGTATAAATTGTCCACTTTAGTACCGAATACCAATTAAAAGGGCATATGCTTGAAATTTGCCATGTCTGCTGCTGTTACTGTAACGTATGATTTACACAGCAAATGTTTTCCTAATCTCTCTGAATGAAAAATACTAGGCAGCCATAAATATCTGTGTGTAAAATTGTGTACTAAATGAAACGAAAATGTGGAATTTATGAAAATCTGCTTAATATTTATCCTTGAATTATTTTGTCTGTCATAATTGCACATCACCATTTCCTTTACATTTCAAGTTTTGAGCAAGAATATACAAATATCAGTAGCCATAGTCATGGATATAAGCACCCTATGCAGAGTGCCCTTGGATGTCTGACAAGATTTCAGTTTCATATGGCATTTACATTTTAGAGTATATATGTTTGAGGCAAAATATTTTAGATATGATGGGGAAAAAAGAGCAATTTGATATTATGGATTTAAATCTACAGAACATTGGTAAATGCAACCAAGTAATTTCTGTCACAATCATTTTTGTTACATTGACATTATAACGAAATAACAAAAGATCAATAAAAAGGGTATACACTCTTTTTGTTTTGCATATGCTGCTGGTTTGCACCCTCTATTTTCTGCTGTGTTGTGTTATATTGATCAGAAATAACTTTGCAATTTCTGTCACATTTCACTACAGGAGGCTTGTACTGTTAAAAATTGAGAAAAGATGAAGGTTTGCTGGGTTGCTCTTCGCAGGGAAAGATAAGAATAGCCAACCTTGGATGTCTGTGACATAAATTGTGTTTAAATACAATTAAATGATATGCGTGCTAGTCTAGTCATGTGTTCAGTGAAACAGAATCCCCATCAAGGTATCAAACCCACATATCTGTAAACATGTGAAGTGTTTTCATTATATCTGGGTGCCAACGCAGACATTTTGTTTTTCCTAGAATTCTTTCTTTCTCTTTTTTTTCTTTCTTTCTTTCTTTCTTTTTCTTTCTTTTTCTTTTTCAATAGAGGCATTCAATGAACTATAAACCAAAGTTATAGGATTCTAATTTTTGCAAAAATTAGATGAATATGCAAAATTTAAATTTATGGGTTTGTGACATAGCTGCATCCAATGAAAAATGACCCACAATTGTACAATTTTAATTTATACAAATAAGATGCATACAAGAAATTTAAATCTTTGACTAACTTCAAAACTATTATACATAGCGGTGCCATTCCAACTTATATTTGTAGGTATGTGACATAACCCAATCCAATGAACCAAAAACCAAAGTTACAGGCTTTTAACTTATGCAAATGCACAAAATTAAAGTCTTAAATCACTTCAAAACTATTACAGATAGTAGTGTCATTCAAACTTCACTTTATAAGTTTGTGACATGGCCACATCCAATAAACCAAGGACCAAAGTTGTAGCATTCTAATTTATGGAAATTAGCATAATACACAAAATTTAGTTTGTGTTGAATAATGGCAAAGTAAAGCATTCCAAACTGTTCTCATTTTGAAGGCACCCAGACAGATTTGCTGTCAAGTAAATCTTCTTTTCTAGTTTATCTTATGCTTCCTACTTGCCTATGAAGCAGACCCTAAATTTTTGGGGCACAAGGTACAGTCGCAGAAGTTACTATATCATGACAGTTTAATGAAAATATGCGCTTTGTTGCTGCAAAAGTATTTATTTGCTTAAAAGCAGACCAGGACCAGGTTCCTTATAAATACTTCAGAGTGCATACAAATAGATAATGAACAACACTGAGGTTACCCTCCCTACCCCCCCCCCCCTCCCCGAGATTTAGAGCTGGGAATACACCCCTATACCGAGTTTTTTCATAACTTCATTAAGTACTAATGAGCACTTGTAAACAACAACTGGGAATAGCTGTAAACATAACTACCTTTCTCATTTCTTCATGGTTGTCTTCTGAAATTATTGTTTAAGCATTTCCTATGTTTAAGTTCCAGTAATAAATCCAAAAAATTGAGAACAGGTACGCACATCCCAGTAAGGGCATGGGAATCACAAGAGTTTTACCCGTAATTTGTAGCTTGCCCATAGGATGTGATGACAGTGAATTTCAAATAAAGTTATCATATCATAACTTTGAGTTTATCTCACTTAGTTGATACAAGTGATCAGTACCATATTATTTTGAGTACAGGACCAAACATCATGCATGATTAGACTGATGCGTCCTCAATCATACCAGTAAATAGTGCCTGCTGGAACATGCAACATGCTGATTGGTCACTGCTAATTGAAGGCAGATCAGGGGTTACAGCTGTCAATCTTGCACTTCCATGTCTAGTCTGAGAGATAATGAATGATAACTGAGAAGCCCCCCCTGGAGATCAAAAGCTTGGAATGCCTCCCCATACCAAGTCCTTTCATAGTTTCTTGAAGGAATCTGCACATGTATACTAATTGACTCTTGTAAACAAAAGAAATTGGGAATGACTGGGAATATCACTAACTTTCTCAGTTGTTCAAGGCTGCCACATGAACAGCTGAAACAGGGAATTTATGAGTATACAAGGACTTTCTCAGGCTGTTCTAGGTAGCTTTCAGACCCAAACTTGAATGTGTTTTCTTGTAGGTTTTTCCAAGTCTTTCCCATGACTTTATCAGCCTATTAAAGGGAATTTCCAGTGGGAACAGGATGTTCTAATGAAAGTTGGCACTTTCCAAGGCTTTTGAGTTTGGTAGTGCATGTAGTCAATTTTTGCCGAACACCTGAATTGTTTTGGAGTGCCTTGTGAGCTCACCGAAGTTAAGCCAGTTGTGAACATTGTAAGGGAAAAGGCATCTACTACGTTGTTCGGATTTACAGAATATTAAGGAACATCAATTTAAAGTATAATACTTACATTACATGCGCGGCACTGCCCGCGTCTAGCCACACGGACCGTCTGTGCGATAACAACAGTTTGTTGTTGGGGCATGGGGGGATACCCTCCCTGTGCGGCAGGGTACATCCCTCCCTGTGGCGCAGGGTACATCCCTCCCATCACCATTCCCTGCTGGGGAGGGTACATTGGTCCACCGTATGGGTACGGTTGATTACCAGTTGCAGCCATTTGTGCTGGTGCCTGGAATGGGGCGTGCTACTTTCAGGGTGCACATCTGAGAATCCTGGAAGTTCATTCGTGCACGGTCAAGTATCCCAACGAAGTTGCCTAAAATACATTTTGGGTAAAAACTCGTTTTCTGCCCTACTGAATATGTATGTCATGCACTGAGAGTATTAAGCTGTAAACAGTCAATATGACCTTGCATGGCAATGAAAACCTGAACCGGTAATAACTCTAAACTTGCCCTTATTTTTTGATGACATTCAAAGCGACAAGTTTATATTGTCATTAATATGCAGTCTTGTGATATATGATTGAGGATTGGATACTTGTCACGGATGGGAATTCCTTCAATAAAGTTTATCCGCAAAGAAGGCACTTTACATACATACATACGCAAACACATACATAATATATGTGTGTATTTGTACGTGTGTGCGTGTATTGGTATATCTGTTGTGGTGCGATGCATTTAGAGAAATAAGGGAAGATTTTTTCAGAAAGTTGCTCAGGGTAGATTACAATTACAAGGGTTTAGAAGAGGTTCAGTGCTTAGAAGAACAGGAACGTATAGCATGGATTTTAGGTTTGAAAGGTGGCTTTCTGGGAGGCAGGAAAGGTAATAAAAATGTACGGGAATACGTGGTAGGATACCCGGAGCACAGGAATAAAATAATAGAGTTAGAAGGCAACAGGTTCAATTAGAATCCCAGAGTATAGAGCGGGGATGAAAAAGGGATGGTGGTAGCCCTTATAAGGCTCCCAGGGGGGGCTCCCATGGGAAAAGCCTGAGCCTTAGAGGCGGGGAAAAGGTGAGTGAGGGATGGATTTTTTTTAAAGCCTAGGTCACCTGTGTCACACAGTGACACAGGACCGCGACAGACAAGCGGAGAGCCACCGTATTTATTATTATTATTATTATTATTATTATTATTATTATTATTATTATTATTATTATTATTATTATTATTATTATTATTATTATTATCGTCATCGATGGTTTACCAATGGAAATGACAACATACTCAAAACAAACAAACAAACAAACAAACACGCACAAACACACGTATACACACACACACAATGTCATACACACACAAAAAATATTGGGATTCATGCTCGAAATACGTGTAATAGTATTTCATCTGCTGAGACAGTCCCGACGTGCCCTAACTGCCAAAGCCTGTCTCAACTACGCATAGCATCAGGTCGACACGCGGGCGCGAATGACCCTCATTTCTCAATCCAAGCAATTTGGAACTGGTGTGTCTTGTTCAGCTTTTCGTAGGACCGGAGTACCCGTCCTGCTTCAGTGCAGCGAGGCGAGGCATCGTAAATATATGTGACACTCTGCAGATTTAAACCCAGTGGCATTATACTCGTCCACATTGCAAGGGTCAAACATGGCACTGATGTTTCCGTAAAGGTATATGAACTTCAATTTGTGTATCTGCTTTCCAAATTCTGTGTCATTTGTTGGCGGCAAGCCCAAATCAATTAATTGTTACGTGAATTTTTTTTAATAAAAAGTATAGTTTAGGAAATTTGATAGCATCGGTGCGACACACTATAATATATGATGTCTCTTTGATATTATGTGACGTTTATTGAATGCGTTTTTTAATATTTTTATTGATTTGAAAAATGATGGTGGTATCGTGTTTTACCAATCACTTATCAGGTCTCCTTGTTTGCATAGGCGTATGCGTCAACAAAGGCAGAGGATGAACGGTACTTAATCAATGTTAATGTCAGCCACGTCAGTGACAGTCTTCCTTGCAGTAATACTCAGTTATCTGGTCTTT
>CAXHWN010000711.1:0-19000 GCA_964020975.1 Hermodice carunculata | reverse complement strand
ATTCCCAGGAAACCGTAACTTTGTTTTGAGACGTACATAAAATCAATGCAATGTCTATGGTTATCGACAAAATGAAATAGGTTACTTTATAAATTATTGCCAGTTGTCACCATAAGTATGTGTTCTCGTGTTTTATGTTTTCTTTTGCAAATTAGGCCTTCAAGTCGTCAAAACTGTGCTGTCGCTGATAGGAAAGTTGGGTTCGTCTGTCGCCTTCATGGTGGACTACATTTTTACGTCAGAATTATACCCAACAATTATCCGTAATGCCGCTTTGGGCGCTGCATCCACAAGTTCCAGAATTGGTGGAATGGTTTCACCCCAACTTGGAAAGCTGGTGAGCAACCCGCCATACTCTTTGCCATAGTTACTAATAAAACAAAGAAAACCAAACCAGGTTATAATTGCAAAACCACCGCAATTCTGCACGCTACAACAGTTCTGGAAGTTTCACGTTTTTATAATATTATTCAAGGTAGAGCTGTACACCTCTACATAAATTTATCAAAGGTTTCAATAACTGCTCATCTTCTACTTATCTGACATATTTTACGGTGTATTTGGCATTACTTTCCTAGCAGTATGAGTCCAACAAATTGTCCTCTGTGCTGTTAATCATACATGTTTCATACAAATGTTTACCGAAAATATTCTTCTTACTTCTCTTCATCCTCCTCCATTTCCTCCTTCTTCTCCTTCACTTTGCCCCTCCTTTTTCTTCTTCTTCTCATTTTAGAGGATACATATTCTTTTAACCATATACAGAAACACGGAAATTCAACTATGAGCAAAAACTGGAACAACGGCTGCTGAATCTTCATGTGCGTGGTGGTACAAATGTGCTGTGTATAGGACCAATATGGTCCTCTCTGCTAATTAACCAGCAGAGGTCAGAACCAGGCGCATGTAATTTGCATGGACCGAAAGTTGATTTTCTGCATAATTCATCACATAAACCAAAGAACAATTTTGAATTTCAATGGGGACCGTGGATCACTTTCCATAACTAAACTAACAGCACATCCACTTGATGCGTTCATTTGAAATCTCGACTGTGGTTTATATGCTTTGAACTGACATAACAATCCTCGATCGATACTTGAATTGTAGACTTATCATAACGACTAAAGTAAGCAGATAAAAATAGTTCAATTCAAAGGCTTTCATGTTGGCGGTGCGCTTTGGTCGCAGTAAGCCCAGGGACAGCTGAGGAAAGACCTTAACTCAGACAAAACTTGCCAGTGAGAGAGTTAAAACCCACCAGTTTGTAAAATGGCAGGGGAAATTTTCATAAGAGCTGTACAACGAGGAACGACAGCTAGCTGCATGGTATATGTATATATATATATATATTATATATAAATATATATATATATATATATATATATATATATATATATATATATATATATATATATATATATATATATATATATATATATATATATATATATATATATATATTGACTCACACAGAGTGGGAAGACATAACTTTGCTTCGCAAAAAAAGCGGGAAGGCGAAATAGAGGGTCCAGTTCATTGAATTCAGCGACCAACAACCGGATTCAATTTTTTAGTCAACCGCTTGATACGCGTAAGGAATGCAATCAATATAAACCGACTGCTGCTCTCGGACCATGATCGTGACCATGTTAACGTTGACTCATCGCCGCCGCCCGTGCCATGTTCACGTTGTATCACCGCCGCAGCCCATGTCAAGTTCACGTTGAATCACCGCGGCCGCCCGTGCCATGTTCACGTTGAATCACCGCCAACGCCCGTGGCAAATGTTCCTGTCATTGTCTTGTGTGCTTACTTTAAGGTTATTATTTTTCAAACATATTTTATTCATCAAAAACAATGAATGGGACAGTAATGTTTGACAACACAGGGAAAGGAAACTTTGAAATGCAGCGATACTATGACCATGTGATTACGACCACTTTAAATGACGAGCTTTTGGAACACCAACTGCACTAATCAACACCTGCATTCATATATTCGACAAAAAAACACATTTTAATCCATGAACATCTAAAAAGTTGAATGCAGAAAAGTCAGAGTAAAATTAAATGTGAAGGAAACTCAATGCCAAAAAAGAGCCTTTACGAATCAAAATACTTAGAAACGTTGGAACTCCGAAAAATCATTTCGACGTAAGTAAAACAAGGACTTGTTCCAGTAGAAATTATAACTATCGTCCCGATATTATAAAAGTTGTATTGTTACTTCTCTATTCACAATCGTACTTAGTGACTCAAACAACTCTGCCCTCTGTGTAGAATACAATTTATAATGTATGAAATAATGAGAGACAGTTTCTAGATATTCTGTGCAAGAGCACAAAACACTTGCTACTAAATTACATTTATACATAACACAATGAATAAACTGCATTCCATTCTTAGTCTGACACAATGAATGTGGACTTTTCCTGTTCCACAACAGTAGTAAGCTTCGGCAAATGAATCTTCTCTCTGAGCTGCTTCTTAAAGGGGACAATGAATGGGAATTTTGCACAGTAGGATCCAACTATTCCTATACGAATAACAATCAGGTAAAATGAATGTCGCCGTAATTCAGACAAGGCGACTAGCTGAGGGATATCATTTGAATGTTTTGTAGCATACATTTGTTCCGGAAGTGTGGGGATCCTCTCTAGCAAATAATTCGGCGCAAAACCATTAAAAAATTTGTACACGTAAATAAGTTTGTGGCGCTCACGTCTTATACCTGAAGGTTGTCATTTAACTTCATTGTAAAGTGACTGCATGCTAACATTTTGGGGGCGAACCAACAACAATGCGGGCTGCCGCGTGTTGCACACTTTCCCGCTTATCGGACCAGGCCATTGTGTAGTTGTCCCACAAGATCTCACCGTATTCAAGGACGGGTCCAATAAAGGGACAATACAATACAAGCTGTCCGATTGTTTCCTGTCAAGTAAATTATGTATGTATTTCATGCCCCTGAGACAGTCTCCCCTTCTCATGCCTTTAGTATATAGATTGTGCACGTGGTTACTTCATGGCCTGTCCTTGGCTAAGGCAATGCCCAGATGTTTGTGATTTTTCAGTTTGGAAATTCGGTAAGATCTGGTCACACGACAGCAAGAACATAGCATTGAAACGGTTTTTGACTCATTTAAGTCAACGAACCATTGTTTCCCCACAAAGAGATTACTGACAAATCGCCATTGAGGGTCACCTGGCTTATTTCTGTTAAATCTCTCTCTGAAATGAAAAATAGGGATGTGTCGTTAGCAAAAACATGAGTATTGGATTCTACAATGTATGCTAAATCGAAAAACAACAAAGGGTCAAGAATCGAGCCTTGTGGGACAACAGCATTTACATATCTCCAAGTTGAAGACTGACTGTTTATGATAACCCTATGTCGTCTCTTAAACCAATCAGTGTCGAACCACTTCAGTATAGTAACTCTGACACCAATATCGTGGAGTTTGCGCAAAAGGCCTTTATGGCACACTCAATCAAAAGCTTTTGCAACATCAACGACAAAGTTATGTCTTTACCCTTACCCATGGCTTCTAAAATAACGCCATAAGTTTCTAATAATTGTGAAACAGGTGAGTCGCCTGGCTGGTAGGCCGAGTGAAATCTAGTCAGAGTATTATTTTTCACAGTGATTAAATAACGACTCAAATGTACATTTTTCGAATAAGTTCCCAGCAATATCTAAAAATGAAATAGGTCGAAAATCCTTTACTATTTGTTTTGAGTCCTTCTTATGCAAAGGATCACGTTTGCAGCTTTCACTGGTCAGGGTAAATAGCTATAGATGACTGTAAAGATTTACTACGAATGATAATAAGTGGCACATGATTTTAGAAGGCGAGGACTGGTGTTGGCTGGTACTCTGGCCTTAGAAGCATTTAGCTGCAGGGCACAGTCTTTTACTAAGTCAGCGTCAATATATACATTATTCAATATAGAAAAAAAGGGGGGGGGGCGGGAATCAATACCAGGAACTTCACTGCCGTGGTCGTCGACCGTACACTGTCGGGCGAAGTAGTTATTGGACAGTTCAGCCTTTTTTTTTTTACATCGTAACTGATGATATTGTTACGATTCTTGATAAGAGTCTTTGATGCTCATTAAGTTATTGACAGGGCTCCCTTTGGTTTTATACTTTTGTTGTGAACGAACAGTGAAATGTTTCATCTTTTGTTAATGAGTGGTGCTGGATTTTTTTCTTTTCTTTTTTTTTTTTTTTTTTTTTTTGTTTTTGTTTTTGTTTTGTTTGTTTGGTTTTTTTTTTGGTTTTTTTTTCTTTGTTTTTTGTTGTGTTTTTTTCACTCTTTTTAACCCAGTCACAAGAGAAAACGTGCTAAAAAATTAATAAAGTTAGTATTTTTGTCCTATAATCCATTTTCTACCTGCACACGTTTTACAATTTGATATCTATTTCCAGGACCAGTTTTGGTTACCGTTGCCGTCACTCGTATTTGGTGTGTTTTCACTGTTAGCTGGAATTGCATCATTTTTCCTACCTGAAACCTTGCGAAAGAAGCTACCTGAAACTATGCATGAAGGAGAGGAATTTGGCCTGTAAGTAGAAAAGGGATAAAATTTACATCATGTTATGGTCAGACAACAGGATGCCAATTCCATATGAAGACAATTTAGAATAGGAACGTGCTGAATTTGAATCAACAGATCGAAATACGGAGAACTGAAGGGTAAAATCAAAATAAACTAATAATTTAAGATGTCTGTTTCTCTTTTGAAGACTGCAGGTAGCCGTCTTGGCCAATTATACATCCCGTTATGTGACAGCAATTCTTACAATTTAGACCAATGAAAACTTAATATATAGTCATAAAAATATGATATACTGAGGGATCAAGAGTGTTGTTCCATGGTATGAGAGGGCAAGATAAATGTAGCTTGGAGACAAGGAGTCAATGTTTTTTTCTCATATGGACAACCAGCAGCAGATGTAGAGGTGGGGTATTCAAATAAAAGTAATGTTTAAAAAAAAGCCGCAGGTGTTGCCTGAAGTGTGGAAAAAAACAGTCAGTAGAAACCTAAAAAAGTTTAGGTTAGATAGTGAAATACCAAACTGGTTTTGGTGACTGGGAAATAGTCAGCCCAGCAGTTTACTTGGTATGCAAAATTGAATCAGTATAAGTATTACATTTTATTAAGGCCAGTGTCTATGACCATTTATTAAAGTGGAAAGAATGGGACAGGAAAGGCGACTTGGAAGAATTAAAATGCTACACCGTCTCAAGCTTCGAGCAGTTTTCGATCACTTTGGCACTGGAGAGATCTGTGCCTGGGATTCTGAGTGTGCCAGGTTGGGTCGTTGTGCCAGTGATAGGGCACTTATCACTTTTCGCGACGTACAAACACGCAACTTTAAATAAAAATTTGACACGTTTCTGATAAGAAACATACAACAGTAGCTCTAGCTATGCGCTTTTCTTTTACAACTTTTACATTTTCGATGTAATGTCACTTTTCCCAAAATTCAATGAAAATGAACGATTGCGTCCGATATATATGCAGGTACCATCTAAACTAATTAGAAGAAATGCAGAAGAATACATGACAGGTGCCTCTGAATGATTGCTAAATTAAGTTAACTTTGATACTTTATGCAATTGGATGCTTAGAGAATCTAAAATTTAACATTGGAGGTGTACTGAAAATTTTGAAATTCAAGTACACTCCTGTGTGAACTTGATCAACATCATTTCATATACCTTTCAAACTTTGTGCTGACATGCATATAATACAGGTAGCTTTAAGGCTGACATTTACGGGACACTATGACCTATACCAATGGAGTAGGCTCAGTGCTTGGCATCGGTGTCGTCGAAGGAGCAGTTTATTTGCGCAGATTTTGTACCAGTATCAGCACTTGGGCCTGATGTTTGGGAGATATTTGGCACTGGTATGCCACGAACAGTAGCACTAGCAGATATAGTGCTTGGCGGTAAAATGGCAGTACCACCTAGAATTAATGTAGTATCTGGAGAAGCAGAAGTAGTGCTTAGCTGTGAAATATTGATAGTACTTGAAAGTAACGTAGCACTCTTTTTATTTCGTTCTGACAGCACGTGCTCGACACCAGTTCAACAATATTTTGGACGAAAAACATGATCCAGTTCAAAGTCAAGCATAGTATGACCATACAGATTATAGGTATTGTCGGACATTTGGTCAGTTAGCTTAAACCATTGTAGTAAATGTAAAAAAAAATAATAATAAACAACATATACCCGTCAACTTTGGCGCTTCTCTTTTAAAACATGTTTTGCACTCCAATGGCCGCCTCTTGCTGTTGGCTGTACATCCACAAGGGATTATTCGTTTTTTCAATGTGACAAAACCTTGTCAGAGAATTCATTGATCACATTGCAAATTTCTAAGTTCAAGGTCGCAATGGCCCATAATTAGTGTGCGTGTGTGTGGCGGGGGATGGGGGGGAGGGAGGGACTGGCACATATTTCCCCTATATAGTGACAGAGGTTAAGAAAACTGTAACACATATTTTTTCCTGTTTGTAGGCTACAGAGCTGAACGAACTTAACAAGCAAGAAAGCCAGTTGACAAACATGTGTATTTCTATATGCATATGATTATGCACATATTGTGTATAATTATGTTTATTTATGTCAACGTACCTTGAATTCTTCTCTCAATATTTGTTTACGTAGCAACTTATAACTTGATTAAAGCAATTCCTCTCATTGCAGGAAAATAAGAGATACATCGTTACACAACAGCGACATGAGCAATCAGAGTTCTCTGGGTCGAACTCTTGCCGAGACAAGGGTAGACAAACCCATGATGGAAAATGGTGACACTTTTTATGAAGCACAGGGCAAGTTGCCTTACGAAAATAAAGGTATCATCATGTCAGTGACTGGTTTATGAGCAGAATGTGTGAAGTGAATTAAAAAGCTCGCCAGATAGGGCCAGAAGCAAACTCTCTTCTACACATGCACATTTTGCCATAAGGTCAACATATATTAACCCATAAATGTACCGGTGTCTCCTCTGCTTTCCTTTTGTGTTCCCTCAGCCTAGGCCTATATGTTGCTGACGGTCATTTAGCGCTGCAAACTAGCCTGCACGACAGCGTCTTGCTTGATGTGATCGCTTTACTGTGCAGGATACATTCATGTAAATGGATGGATGGAAGGATGAGCAGCCGAATATAGACCGATGTACAGACTCGGAGCAGAAGATGCACGGGCGGGCCCAGGGTCTTATTTGTTCCTTAAAATGTTTATGACGAACCCACACAATCTTACGGATAAACCTAATTATATGTTTGTATCTTTTTTAACCTGTTTACTGGATGACTGTCACGTCATTTTGATGTGCAGCTTTGGAAGCCTGTGAGTGTGAGTCTGTCGGCTTTCATACAGATTTCATCATTTCCCGCACGTACAAATGCTCACTCCCCAGTTCATCAAGCTTACACCAGAGGCGTCTGTAACGTACCGGTAATTCATGACTTATGTTTCGTAGAAGTATTTGGTGTTTAATAGGATTCATGTAAATGTGGGCTGCATCTGTAAGTAGGGTCTAAATATATCTAAAGAGAAACATCATGTCTGCTCAAGTCCTTAATACATGAGCTCGGGATGTTTGCAATACAAACATGGTGCCAGTTAGTAGAATGATTGTCCGGGGATAAGTGGCACCGAAACAAGTCTTACTCTGGTTCCCCGCTGATCGCTGACCGATTTTATATTGGGGCTAAAACTTTCTTCTTAATTTCTAACATTTCTTGAATATCATTTGTTGTTTATGCAAAATGAATTAATTATTAATCCGCGTAATGATTTAGAACGCTACAGTTTTTCAGTGACTGGAATGGAATAGGACTTTGCTCGTAGACTATGGGACATGATAGTGTTCAAACTGGTCTTGGGCTTACGGATCTCGGGTTGTTAAGGTTCTCTCTAAATTAAATATTTTTTCATGACTAGCAGCGCCATTTACGTGCAGTTGTGGTTTTTGGTATAGTTGCCGATACCCATTCCCTGCATGTGTCAGTCTATGAAGCTGACTGAGTGCGGGGTGTCAGTTGTCCCTACATGTCATGGGGTATTACGTCCAGCCAAGGAGCCCAGAACTAGTAGGAGGAAGTAGGGTAATATGGGGCAAAAAGCTCCTCGGGGTAGAAGGCCTTCCCACCTGTTTACAGGGAAGAAACCACGTAACTTCCTTTGTGACGATTTAGATATTACCAGAGACCCCTGACGGGTAAAATAGTAGTGACAGGCCTAAACGCACATTCACCTGTCAAGGACGACAGACGTCGGTCCAAATTGAAGGTATGTATTACAACTCATTGTAAGAACTTTGATTGTCAATCTCCTCTAAACATTACCCAGCGAACAGTTTTATGTTGTACCAGCGTTGACCCAACGTTTGGCTTATGTCCTTACAACGTACAATGATTACGTTCTCACAACGCATATTTGTAGGTTCCCATCGACGTACTCTACACATCTAATCCAACGTTGGGAGTACGAATGTACAAGGTTGTGACAACGTTGCCGATACGTCCACACAACGTCCTTGTAGTTATTAGAAGGTTGCATTGACGTCTTCATAACGTTGTCAGAATGTTCCTAAGAAACGTTCTCCAATCGTTGTGGCAACTTTATCACATTCCCATTACGTTGTCAGTACGTTTTCAAGACATTGTCAGTACGTTCGTCAAAACCCTTCTCCCATCGTTATTAAAACATTGCCATTACGTTCTCAGTACGTTCCTCAAAAGCTTCTCGCAACTTTGTCAGTACGTTGTCAGAAACGTCCTCTATATGTTGTGGCAACGTTTGTACACTACTAATTTGCCATTACGTTGTCAGTACGTTCGTACAACGTCTTCACATCATTTCAATAGGCCACTAATGCAGCAGATAAGATGCGACGACATTGTACCCCTTCTGACAACCTGCCTGCAAATAATAATATTAATAATAATAATAAATTAAAAATAAAATAAAACAAAACAAAACAAACAAACAAACAAACAAACAAACAAAAAAAAACCACACACACACACACACACACACACACACACACACACACACACAATGACACGAAGAACATTGCATGGGGCATGTGTTTATTCGACTGTGTACAAAATTAACGTCAAGATCATATCTTTCACTTCCATTATAATTAACGTGGCACTTCCATTATAATTATTGTGTTAATTTGGTCCCAGTTCGTGTCTGCAAGACAGTTGCCACATCCATCTTAGGCATCTTTTCTTTTTACCTGGTGTTTAGTCCTCAAGACAGTTGCCACATCCATCCTAGGCCTTTTTTCTTTTTCCCTGGTGTTAAGTCTTCGAGCTCGTCTCTGGAGGAGAAACAATTAAGAAACCAATCATAAATATAAACAAGCACTTTATACTTCTGTAAGCTAAATACTTAATGACGACAACACGGCTGAGGTGGTGGCTGTGGAAGCTGAGCTTGTTCTTACGCCACCTGACGCTATACTTTGACCACAAATGGCTGGTCCCCAGCTTGGCCGTAATCCCCCGCACTGTGTCCCCAATACTGTGTGCTCCAACGGCACTCAGGTACGAAAGCTGTGAAAAATAAATGCGGTTATTTGTTAAATTCACATTGAGTGAAAAAACTGTATGTTAGAAATGCAGATATGTGGACAGATATATGCTATTAATCTCAGTACTCTTAAACGTGGGTTAGAGATCGCTTCTGCCGGACAGCCTAAACTATTTTAGGCCTCCTTGCTGCAAATGGACCTAATGAGTTTATTGAAGAGACAGTATTTTGTTATTTCAATTTGAATTCAAAGTAGTTAAGGATAGTTAAGACACCAAGGACCTTTTCATGGCCGATTTTGAAATTTTAACGGTTTTTACAAGATGAATGTCCTGTCTATCAGTTGTCAAAATTTCGAGCTTTTAACTAAAGTAGAAATATGAGAAAAACACCAAAAAACCACACAGGCAAGTGGACATTCGAGCGTCCATTTGCCATTCTTTTGGTTTTCAGCCGCCAAACGGAACAATGCCACCCGTCAATCAAACTTAACAGCCTGTCACGTGGCTGCAGGTAGCGACGGCCCATGGCAAAAAGAGAGTGGTATCAGGGCGGCAATGCAAAATAAGGCAGCATGCCGAAAGTATGTTTGTAGGCAGGGAAAAGATGCAAACATGCTAACATAATAAAGCCTTAGTGTTTTACTATGTAGTTATCTTGCTTGTTTTGCGTTCTAATGAAGCGAGACTTTAAATGTTCAAGAGGAGCGGGAATCGTCAGACGATGTCCCTTCAAACTTCAAAGGCCTTGCCGCGATGGATTACCCCAGTGGTCCTTCACACCAAAGACAGGCGAGGAAAAAAAATGACACCCTAATCAACAATACCCACGTACATAATACTACTTTATCGGAACCCAGGGTTGAGGAAATAAAAGTAGAAATAAACACATCGAAATAAGCATAAACGTGAACAGCAGAGTGGATCCCGTAAATTTTAAATTAACGTGAATTTAACGTGCATACAATCTCATATCGGAACGTTATTCAAAAACCGTCATGAAATGGTTATACAACGTTATGTGCGGATGTTATATGAACGTACCTTTAGCACAATTTATTATATATTTCTTTTCGTCAAAACATAAAATCAACTTGATTTTTAAAAAGTTGGACATGTAAGCTTTCCCCTTCTAATTCAGTATAATTCTCTTGACACTATAACATGAAAATAAAAACAAAATGTTGATTTTATCGGACGGTATTAAAACAGGTTTGGCCTAAGCAGTTCATGTCATTATTTATTTAGCGCATTCCTATTGTGAAAGGGTATGCTATAAACTGAAACTTAGATACTGAGCATGACCTTACACGACTTTAATCTAAGCTTAAGTATATAAATGTTAAATATAAAATGGGCATAAACTGACAACAAACTGAAGACATTCCTGTTCTGGAGATGCAGAACGAATGAAAATTATTTTGCAATAATTCCATCGGTATGGGGCATTAATTAAATGACAACACAGTGAAATTACGCCAATTTATAGTGGGGATGGGGATAGATGAGAGATGATGCTCTATTTTTGTCTCGTAACTTGTCCCGGTTCAACATAACAAACAATAGATGGCGCTTGAGCCTCTGCTGTTTGTTGGAAGCTTGCAGCAGCATTGCGCACCTCGTGCCCTGGTGAGTACAATATGCACTATTCTAAGCCTTGCATGTATAGACATATCCTGAACGTGAGCCTTTATTTAATTTGACTGTTTAATGTTGTCAGCTGTTTCATGTTTATATGATAAACCAATGGTAAATCGTACATCTGTTACATAAATAAGACAAACATTTTGAAAGTTACCAACGCAAGGGCGGAGACCTAAGCCTTAAAAAGTTGATGCCAAATGGGGAAGCAAAGCATTGTTGCAGTTACAAAAATAAAGAAATTACCCCTTTAATAAAGCCCGGGCCGAGCATTAGTATTTGATTTATTGACTAATGGCACCAGCAGTCCCTGAGGCTGAAAGCTGTGTCTATTTATACCACATGCCCGCCTTGTAAAACTTCTAATCGGGCAGCCCGTGCATATGACTCGGTAAAGTACTATGCATAATTAGTAATTGACTATGAACAAAATATCATCAATACGGTATTTTTGGCCTGTGCTGTATGATGTTAACTCGGCCAATACGAGATAAAACTTGGCCAATATGAAAAATGTACGAGTTAACTTATGCTGGTTTCCGCATTCTTATAAACCCACATTCGTAACATGGATTTAACATTTTAACATTGAGTTTGGGTACCACACTACTCCGCCAATACTAGTGACCTCACATTTCCGCGAAGAATCTTTCAGATCCATGTGGTAGGCCTATTGGTTTAAACATATTTTATTCAAAAAGAATACAATTGGGGAGAAGGGCCAGGCCCTATATTAACCCCTCTTGCAAAGAAAATACAATAACACAGGACAGACGGAACAAGACAAAGCTTTCAGCAGTGCTCCACCAAGACGACAGCGGCGTTGGAACACTGCATCAAGTAGAACGAATTTAAGAAGGACACCACAGTTGTACTGGACAGATAGTGGGGCTTTATGTACATTTACTAATATGCAGTGATCGATAATGTACTATGGTAATTAATTTTATTATAACGCAGAAACCGAGGATAAATTCATGTGATTTAGTTGATTATGTAACGGCGCTGAGCTGAAAACGTTTGGTATTGGTAATGAATTTTTGAACGGCCAGAAATATTGTTTTATTACTTTCAAAAGTGCAATTAGGAGCGCCAAATAGAACAGTCTCTAGGCTGAAGGATGCGTACTCAGTTACTGAATTGTGCAAATGATCCCTTTGAATTGTATAGGTAGGACAGACGAAAAAATAGTGCCATACATCTTCAACCCCTTGTTGGCAACGACATTCAGGAGAATCAACTACACCAATATTATAAAGATGACCATTCAACTGACTGCGACCCATTCTTAATCTCGCATGAAGAATAGAAGCGTATCTTTTTCCAACATAATATAGATTCTTATGCTTAACTGGGCGGGGAATATTAATCGTAATACGATTTTAAAAGATGTCTAGAGTATTTGAATTTCGGACGCTAAGGGGCAGTAGGTTCCAAAGTTTGGTTGCACTGGGATAAAAAGATTTGTTGAATAGTTCAGTTCTGGCACCAAAATGAGGAAGATTGGAAGATTGTCTTGTATTATATCTATTAGGATTCTGATCAGGCGCAATTATATTGCTTAAATAATCAGGGACTAAATTGTGAGTTATTTTGTACATTTGGATCAATTTACTGGTTTTTCTGCGTTTAGCCAAGGTTAAAAGACCCGTTTCCTCATACAGTTTATCACTTGGTGTAGTACGCATTGCACCACAAATGACACGGGCAGCAGCCAGTTGAATGTTTTCCAGTCGTTCAGCATCAGCCTGTGTGCAGCCATCCCAAACTATACTAGCATATTCCATCAAAGGACGAACAAAGGATGTATAAATTATTTCGAGAGTAGCCCTGTCGAGAGAGTATTGTAAAGATTTCATGATGTTGAGCTGTTTGGTAGCTCTTGCCTCGACCATGTCGAACTGATCTTTCCATCGTAAATCGGACCTAAACATGAGCCCCAAGTGTTTATGGTGATTAACATTTTGCAGTTGGTGGTTTTGAAAAACAAGAGGAGGAGGATTTACTTGGTTAGTTTTTCGAGATATTAACATGGCATCGGTTTTTACAGCATTAAAAGTCACAAGCCAGTTTGTGGACCACGAATCAATGAGAGACAGATCTTCATTAAGAGTGGAGGCGGCTAATAGAGGGTTGTCCACAGAAAGATATAGTGATGTATCGTCAGCAAAGAGTTTGATATTTGAGTGGACAATGTCAACAATATCATTGATGAAGATCAAGAAGAGGAGTGGCCCTAACACGGAGGCCTATTTGAGTCAACCGGAGCATAATTAGTGCTAAGTTTGGAGTAATAATTGCTGAATCAAGGTATATAATTACTGTAATTGCAGGATATAACAAATGTTTGGTGGCAGGGAGTCCAATATGAAGTTTTACGGGACCCCAAAAAGTAGTAAGGCAAAAGCCCAATATTACATTTGGCGTCCCGTGAAATTTCTCCGGGAAACTTTATATTGGACTCCCTGCCATCCAACATTTGTATAATATTCTGCTTTAGTCTATCAGTAGCCAATCAGCTGTCTCTATTTGTACCACGTGCCTGCCCTGTAAATGTTATATTGGATCGTTATGTTGGACAGTTCGAGGGAATCCCCGTGCGCGCGTGACGTCATAACGCAAATGACGTTCACTGGGGATTTTCCCTAGCTTCAGACAAAATGTGTAGAATTTCAACAGGAAATAAATTTTGTGATTTAACTAAAGAGTATTTCTGTTTCAGACTTCTATATTTGTACAAGGAAAATAATACAAATTGCAGAATATAACAGATGTTGGATGGCAGGTCGTCCAATATGGTCGTCCAATATGAAGTTCACGGGACTCTGAAACGTTATATTGGGTTCGGCTTCGCCTCACCCAATATAACGCTTCATCGTCCCGTAAACTTCATATTGGCGACGTGCCATCCAATATCTGTATAATATTCTGCATTCTGCCCGGTAAATGTTATATTGGATCGTTATATTGGACAGCTCGAGACAATCCCCGTGCGCGCGTGACGTCATAACGCAAATGACGTTCATTGGGGCTTTTCCCTAGCTTCAGGCAAAATGTGTAAAATTTCAAAGGGAAATAAATTTTGTGATTTATCTTAAAAGTGTTTCAGACTTCTATATTTATACAAGGAAAATCATACAAATTGCAGAATATAACAGATGTTGGATGGCAGGTCGTCCAATGTGAAGTTTACGGGACTCTGAAACGTTATATTGGGTTCAGCTTCGCCTCACCCAATATAATGTTTCATCGTCCCGTAAATTTCATATTGGACTCCCTGCCATCCAATATCTGTATAATATTCTGCATTAGTCTGTTAGTAGCCAATCAGCAGTCTCTATTTGCACCACGTGCCTGCCCTGTAAATATTATATTGGATCGTTATATTGGACAGCTCGAGGCAATCCCCGCGCGCGCGTGACGTCATAACGCAAATAACGTTCACTGGGGCTTTACCCCTAGCTTCAGGCAAAATGTGTAAAATTTCAATTTCAAAAAAAAAATGTGATTTAACTTTAGAGTTTTTCAGACTTCTACATTTATGCAAGGAAAATCATACAAATTGCAGAATATAACAGATGTGGGGTGGCAGGTCGTCCAATATGAAGTTTGCGGGACGCTGAAACGTTATATTGGGTGAGGCGAAGCCTCACCCAATGTAACTTTTCATCGTCCCGTAAACTTCATATTGGACTCCCTGCCGAAGCCTCACCCAATATAACTTTTCATCGTCCCGTAAACTTCATATTGGACTCCCTGCCATCCAATATCTGTATAATATATAGCTGGCAGTTTCCATTTTACTACGAATGCTGAAAAATATGGGTAATACATTTAAACAAGTTGTATAATGATATAACAATACTGTGACCATACAGCGATAACATTATCTGTTGAGTTTCCTGGGGTTTTGCAGCTTAGTGCCATTGATATGAATATAAGGTGCTGTGCGTTTCTAAAACCTTAAAGTGCTGATTTAAAAAAGAATCAACAGCTTTGCCCCAAAGCGCCCCGGGAAAGCTGTTTACTAAGACTACCTTTTGCTTTACACTAGGCTTGTTGGTATTTGAAAGAAAGGTATCTTCATAAGGAAATTACATCCTTTAACCATTATATGTTCAATGATAGTGAGACAACGACTATAGCCGAGCGATGTGATGGAGATGTAGGTTTTTTTTTCTTTCTTTTTTTTTTTGTCACCGTTATTATCACCATAATTGTAAATTACTTTGTTACCATCATCACTGTGACCACTATTGTTGTTGTTGTCATCATCAACATGACCGTTTTCATTGTCATCGCCAAACCATCACATTTTTGTCGGCATCATTGTAACCATCAGCAGCAGCATCATCATTATCATCACCATCATCATGGTCATTATCATTGCCATCAGCACGGTTTTAATCACGTTTTTTGTCACCATCGTCACCATAATTTCCACGACCTTTACCATAATATTTGTCACCATCGTCATCTGCATTATAATCACCATGACCATCATTGTCCCCATTACCATCATCATCATCATTGATTGTTGTTTCATCTTCATTTTCAGTTGACTTTTGCTCACCCAAAAATTCAGGTGGAAAAGTGGCACATACACACTTGCTGCCTGTGTTAACACAGCATGATAATGTGCCACAATGTTTGCAATGGAAATTAATGGTACTCGTGGGACAGTGGAAGTTGCTTAAAGTGGACAGAATTATGTCCACTGGATAGTTCCACCATATTGAGAAAACACATACACTGCACATTCAATAATGTTGCCATGGTATATATTTAGTTCCTCCATTTGGAACAAGAAAGCACTAACTGCCCTGAAAAAACAATTTTTATCACCTGCAACACGGCAAATAACAATATCTGCTTTCAACATGGATGGTTAATATATTTTCCTCTGGGCTTATTTTTTTTTTACCAGCAGTGACCGGTACAGGGGTAAAACTGTATGACAAGAGCTACCTGCAAGTCTGCAATTTCTGCTTAAAACGTACACACACCCACGTTAAAAATATCGAAGCTGTACAAGTGTTAATATATGTAAATTTAAAGTAAAATGAAATTTTGTGACAGTTGTCTGATTTGATTTGTTAATCAGTCATGGACTATATTATTTTCTTTACTCATTAGAAGAATTACGCATTACCCTTCGCAAATTAAATATACATGTAGCTGTGGAAAATACAAATATATCAAAGAGAAACTAATAGATATGGCTATTTTAGTTCCAGAATATGGGTGATAAAAGTAAGTCAGGCATTAGTGATATTTGTTCTTTTTATTATTAATCATGAAATGAGTACATGGCACAAAATCATTGATTTCTGATTCATGTGTACTGCTGTAAAATGTTCTGAATTTTCATTCAACACAGTGTGAGAAAAATTAATTGGAGACTGCTGTTTGTATTCTTTAAGTTCGGCATAACTAAAAAAAAAATGAACTGCAAAATGTAAGGTTTTCAGCACTCCCCCCCCCTCCCGCCGCAACGGTTGAGACAAGGACACGCTGTCCTACTTGATTGAAGGAAGGCAGGACTCGACAACTTCACGCTGGGGTGGCTCCTACTTGATTGAAGGAAGGCAGGACTCGACAACTTCACGCTGGGGTGGCGGGTACTTACATTCAAAGAAAGTGACTGCATTAGTTGTAAAGTGTATTATTGATTGACAATGAACAATAAATAATCAATACGCTATTTTTTATTTGGGGGGGGGGGGAGACAAAAACTCGGCCTATACGAGTTAACTTATGCTGGTTTCCATTCTTATAAACTCACAATCGCAACATGGGTTTAACACATCAACATTGAGTTTGGGTACCACACAACTTGGCCAATACCAGTGACATCACATTTCCGCGAAGCATCTTTGCGAAGCCATGATGGAGGAATTGGAATGAGTGGCAACTGCACGCAACAGGGGACTGAAAAATGGAGCAAATAAGTTCAGGTATCTGGCGAGACATTTAAGCCATTTAACGTTAATGTGATGTGTTGTCTTATTGTTCATAGTAAATTAATCAAATTATCATTAATCAGTAGTTTTCATATTGGCACAGTTACAGGTCCTGGGTCGGCCATATTGGTCTGTGGCTGCGGCCTCAGGCCAATTTGGTTTACCCCGGACCTGTAACTGAGCCAATATGAAAACTGCTGATTAATGACATCATAATGTCGTCTACTGGAGCTGAGCTGTGACCTGATGCAGAGAGAGTCGCACAATACAGAGGGTCCCCCAAGACAATTTTAGTGGTGCGTGTGCGTCAATACCTGTGAGCTAAAGAGTGTTTATCAATTCTTTGTGAACTGTGCAAGCTTTAAGAAAAAGTACACGTGGGATTTTTTAAATGTATTATTTCATGACTCCTGGTAAGCCCATTGCCACGGATTTCCGCAATCGCATGCGTGACTGTGGCATTGGTTGGACCGCAATATTTTAAATGAGGTTTTCTATGGAAGGTATAAACAGACGTTTATATGTCACGAAAAGTGTGAAGGACCACCACAATTAACCGGTGAGTCTAATCACAGAAGGACACCAGATGACACCGAAGGACACCTTAGGACACCGAAAGACACCGAAGGACACCGAAAGACGCCTAATTTAGATAGATAGATAGATGGATAAACTTTATTTTACGAGGGTAACCTGATAAACAAATTGTTTATCTTCCTCAGGGCCCTCCAATAAATACAAATACAGTAAAATACATACTATAAAATACATACAATAAAATACACACAATAAATATAAATACAATAAGATACATGCCAATAAGGATGTGGGTTTATATAGGGGGACCCCCAGGAACAGCTGGCTAAGATTAAAAATGCAAATAGGCACCCGATGGTCTCTTACAATTTATACAAATTACAGTGATGACTGTTAAAAGCTAAAAACTTCATTTCCCATAAAAAGATCTCATAAAAGCAGATTTAAAGGCAAAAGGTGTTGGCTTTTCTCTGATATGACGTGAGAGTGAATTGTATACTTTAGCACCAGATACCGCAATAGAGTTGCGGTATGCTGCCTTGTTAGCGCGAGGAATTTGGAGGAGGCCACTTTCTGCGGAACGAGTTGTTCTATTGTGTGCATCCTTTACATAAACAAACATGTCAGTCATATATTTAGGGGCATTACCATTTAAACTTTTGTATACCATTAGGGCCTTTCTGTATCGAAAACGATCTAATAGAGGCATGATACCGAGATTTTGGAAGAAGGCAGCAGTGGGAACTCTATAGTCAGCATCTGTCATTAATCTGATAAAGCGCGTTTGGAGTTTAACGAGCTTCTGCATGTCACAACATCCATCCCATACTGTACAGCAATAATCAAAATGTGGTAAAATATAAGCATTATAAAAAGTTTTGCGTGCTGAGGGAGGTAGGAAACACTTAATTCTCCTAAAAAGAGCAATATTGCCACACACAGACTTGTACACCTTATGACAGTGGTCTTTCCAAGACAATGCTTGGTCTACTTTCACCCCAAGTAACTTTTCACATGTGACATTTTCCAGAGTCTTTCCATTTAGATAGCAGTTGAGGTTTGGTGTACGTAAATTTCTCCGTTTTTGGTTAGTGGTGATGAGCATAGACTTTGTCTTGTCAGTGTTGATAGCCATTTTGTTTACATGACTCCAACCATGTAACCGTTGTAGGTCAGTATTCAAATTTAATTTTGTTTTAATTGTAACCTGGGGACAAGCAAGCGCGCGAAGGGCCAACTCGGAGGATTTTTGTCACAAACAGATTCAAGATTATCTTTCCTCTTCA
>CAXHWN010000710.1:0-43000 GCA_964020975.1 Hermodice carunculata | reverse complement strand
TAATTCTTTTTTTAAGTTTTGTGTGGCATCAGGTTGCCGATCCCAAACTTGAACAAATTTGGGTATTTTATCTTGTTTTATTTTAAAAGTTTCTATGCATATAAAGTAGGGAAAGTGATCCGAAATTCTTGATATTATTACTCCAGAATTTGAACGAGTTATGTTGTTGTCTATTAGTTTCATAAGAAAATTATCAATAATCGTACCCCTCCGCTGAGAAAGCCTAGTGGGTAAAGTAATTTGTGGAAAGAAACTCAATGATGTAATAGTATCAAAAAAGCGACCAAACGCAGGTTTTTCGTGTATTTTTAACAGATCAATATTAAAGTCCCCGGCTATGACTACTTCATTCTTTTGTTTTTGTAAGGACTGGAGTAGAGGGATAAATTCATCAATAAATGTATCATAGTTCTCGTTTAAATCTCGTGGTGGTCTGTATATATTTCCTATAATTATTTTTTGTGCATTATCATTTATTTTTATTTCAACAAACCGACCTTCATATATCTCCGACCGCCGATAAACATCTACTACTCTGAAACTATAACAATTTTGGAGATATATGGCTAGGCCTCCTCGAGCATTGCAGATTTTTCCCTGTGAGATTAGAGTATAATTGTCCAATTGTAACAACGATGGATCAGAATCATTACTTAGCCAAGTTTCTTGTAGACAAAGAACATAAGGTAAACAACCTTGAATATCTAAGTTATGGAGAAATATTTTCAACTCATCAAATTTTGCACCTAATGATTCACAATTTAGACTGATTATAGTAAAACGGTTTCGCATATGTTTCAAGTGTAGAGTCAATTTGTCAATGTCGTAGTATGGTGACTGTTTTATTAATTTTGGTTCATAAGAATTTGGATCATCTTCACTGTGAGGTGTGTTGGTTTCCAGTAATGTAGCCAAAGAATTTACGTCAACGCCCCCAAGGCCATCTAGGATACAATCAGAATTTGCCATATACAAATTGAAATAAATCTACCGCGCAGTTCAACTCAAAATGTCCAAACATGACGCGATTCTGCACCAATAGCATAATCCAACATCTGAGGCAAATATGAAATAAGGCACAAATAAGCATTACCTGAACATCCTTTAACTCTAGGGGCTCGGATTTTAACCTTTTCCGTAGCCCGTAAGAAGACGAAAACAAAGACAGAGAATACATTCAAGGCTTTTAACAAGTAAAACATGTCACTTGTAAGCCCAGTCGAAATAAGGAAAAAATAAAACAAAACCAGAAGAGAAACAAACAACATAATAATTATCGTAGTGAGTTAGAGTGGATTCCTCACAAAATGCGAATTCATAACAAGCAAATTAATGCAATGATGAGAAGTAACTAGGATATATAACATATTATATGGCAGAGGTGAGAAGTGCCACGCACACAATTTCAACACACACTTCAAATATATAATTTTGAGACAATTTGGAAGTAGAGCAAAAAGTAACGAAATTTCAAATGATATCAATATTTTGCCCTAGTTAGAAAAATGAAAAACGAGTAATTTGTGGACAGGAAAAAAATGTGAGGATTCCACAAAAGCATCACAAATTTTGCAGAATAATAGAGACTGCGTGGACCCGTAGCAGTATCCTGAGAATGAGCACATCGCTTCATACTTAGGTTTTAAAGTAATCAAATGCGTACACTGCAAAGTACATTTATGTGCACTTAATGGCACATAATATATAATAATGACTCACAATTCTTGAAGTAAAATAAAGGATCGCTTGTCCAATACAAATTTGAAAACTATCAGTATTATTTGTATCTGGAACAGTTTTTCCAGATCGTATGCCCAGGCGTGATCAGTATGTGAGACAAACAATATAAGTCGCCATGAGCTATCATGAAAACGTCACAAAAAATAAGTTTATGACAAATAACCAAGAACAAAACATAAATGAAATTAAGTACATTTAAAATACATGCTGCCTTCAAAGATATGCCTGATTATTGACATGTGACACATGTGACAAATAACCCATGAGTTTGCGCATGCGAGAAATGTAATGTGAATTTCTTATTTAAACTTAACAACAACAAAAACCGTCTAGTTACATTATGACGCTAAATTTGATAAAAAAAACTAAACAGTGAACAGGCAATAGCTGACAAACCAAATAATGTGCAGAAGTCACACAAAATGTTGTTAAACATGCTGTAGACCAATAATAATAGCAAAATAGAACGGTATCAAGCGCATGTGTGTCGCGTTGCCAGCTCGAGACATTACGGCAATTTGACCAAGTAGGAAAGAGAAGAAAAAAATTAGTGGAGGATTCCTGGTTTATTGACTAATACGAACTATTGAGTAATCGTAACTGTGATAAATTTATGACATATATGAAGCAAGAACATAGATGAAAATTAATACATTGATGTTATGCCGTCCACGATATAAACCTGATAATATCATGTGACACATGTGAATCGAACCCATGAGTTTGCGCATGCAAGCTATCAAGTGAAATGTTTTGCAAAACTTGGGAACAAAATACCATCTAGATTATTGATAACGCGAAATATAATACACACTAAACAGTAAACAAGCAAAAATAATAAACCAAGTAATGCAACTAAGTCATACAGATGTTATTTATATACAGTCCAATAATAACAGCCAATAGAACGGCGTTAGGCATATCAGTAACACAATGTAACAACTCAAACGAATTATGGCAAATTGACCATGTCGGAAATAAATAGGATCCCACGGTAATGGGTCAGCATGAGCTGTTGTGGAACCGTGACAAAAATCAGTTTAAGACATAATTGTAGCAAACATAAATGAAGTTAAGTGCATTAATAATAATAATAATAATTAATAATGCATGCTGCCTTCGCAGGTATAACCTATTTTGACATGTGACACATATGACATAACCATAGTTTGCATATGAGAACTATTAAATTTTTAATCCATTTTATTATTATAATATTTTTTTTATAACTTAGGAACATCAAGCTATAATGAACACAAATTGGATAAAAAAATACACAAAGCGGCATCAAATGATTTATGAAAAAACAATAAAAAACGACGCAAAAGGTTTACGGCAATCAGACCGTGAGAGTAGACACTCAGTATGTCACAGTCGGGGAGACAATTTGATGATAGTCATCATCAAAAGTCGACCAAAATCGCCAAATGTTGACAATTATAATTGACCTGATCATGCCTTGTCAATCAAGTCGTCAATATCGTCCATAATGTTTACCTGTATCTTCTTGCCACGTTTTGCCTTGGCCCACACCTTGCCGTACACAAGCCATGTATTGTCGATGTCCTGGTGTTAGCCACAGTCGCATCCTCATATATGACAAAGCCTGTGCCTTTAAGCTTTTTGCGATTTGGGATGAAGTTCTCCGCAAAGTCGCGTCGGTAGAATTTAAGAAGAAGTGGTTGTTTGCCATTTGACTTCGGTCCAACCCTATGTGCGCAGTCAATTTCGCCAGTGGGAACGTCAAGGTTAAGGTGTTGCTTCAGAAAGTCTGATCCGATCTGTTTACTATTTTCCTCCCAGGGCTTGTCAGATACAGGTAGGCCATGGATCCGCACAGCCCATCTTCGGCCGTGTTGTTCAAGGTTATTTGCACCTATTTTTATTTCATTTATTTCGGTGCGCAAGCGGTTTACCTCACCGCGTAAATCTGAAAGTGCCTTTGTGTTATCCTGTAGTTTAACATTGTGTTGGTCTCGGTCGAGTTCCTGTGAAACCACTCTACCCTCCAAATGTTCGAACTTTTTATCAAAGTGGTCCAATATATCCTTTTTATGAATTGCAAATTTACTGTCCAGCACTTCACTGATTTTATCCTGTAGCTTTGTACCAAGTAATGAGTCAAGAACATCGTGCACAATTTGACGCAGTGAATCGGCATTAGACTCCTGACAGGCTCCCACTTCTACAGACTGTTCTTTGGAACGTCGTGTCGGCGGCCCCATGATTGAGTGCACAGTTCAGTATTCACAAAAAACGCGTCCTGTCGTTCATGAACAGCAGATCAGTGATGAAAAGGTACAGAAGATTGGTATCCAACTTGTCAAATATATAGAAGTGCCATTGCAGGACGAAAATAACATGTGAGAAGTCCAAAAAAGAGCATTTTGTGAGGAACCCACAAAGCACACGTCCTCAACCACCCATGGTCACGTGACAGCTCACGTGACCATGGGTCAGTATTAAATAGGTAGTGTGTGTTTTTAGGTAACTCATCTTTCACCACTATTAACATATGGTGTGAAGGATTGTGCCAGTTTACAGGTCATATCACTGTCACCACTATGGTTTGACGACCTGTGCTACTTCGCCTATAAGTCCACTCTAAGCACACGGTACCGGTCTGATGGACTGCATCATTACACATGAAACTTCACTATTAATAGTATTTTAACATAGAGTGACTAGCTGCATCGGTTCACTTGTACCTTCATTATTACCTTTATTAACATTTCGTGTGATGAGCTGTGTCGGTTCATCTGTCACATTAGTCTTACTGCTATTGGCACATGGCATAATGGGCTATGGTGCTGAACTTGTAACTTCACTGATTACAAGTATTGGTGCTGGGTGTAGCAGGCTGTGAATGTCACATGTCAATTGATCATTAGAACACTGTGCAACAGACTGTGCCTGTTCAATAGAACTATTGCTTTATATAGCATGTTTTCCTTTTTTCACTTGGTATTATTATTATTATTATTATTATTATTATCATCATCATCAGTAGTAGTAGTGTAGTAGTAGTAGTAGTAGTAGTAGTAGTAGTAGTAGTAGTAGTAGTGGTAGTAGTAGTAGTAGTAGTAGTAGTAGTAGTAGTAGTAGTAGTAAGAGCTGCTTTTTGGTATGTTTCCCTTTCTCCAGAATAAATAATTTCCAGAATAAAGAAATATATAATAATTTCCAGAATAAAGAATCATTTCCATATTCCGGATGTTATATTTGCAACTTCTTTGTACATACATCTACCCATGCCTGTCATTTCAATATACTCAGACTCAGATCTGCTTTTATTTGACAAAAGTGGTAGAAACAAACAGTAATATAAACATGTAAAGTAGAGGAAAAACAAACCAGTAATCGTTCATGTTAAAAAAAAACAGAATATGTGTACCATACAAACTGAACCAGTAATGTTGGGATGACTCCAGCTTAGGGCTTGAGAACCTGCTATCGCTGAGGCTACCCTGGGGGGCGGGGGGGGGGGGTCCTGGAAACTTACACCTGGCAATATATAGAACAAAATAGATATTGGATATATAGATATTGGGGACAAAAGACGCAGAATATAAATTCACATGTACAAAGCAGAAGGTTACATGTACAAAAATAGTATTCTAGAGGTGATTATTACGAGCAAACATAACAGTTTTCAATGGTGCAATCTTCAAAATATTTACTGATGAGGTATTGCTTTGTGTAGCTAGAAAAACCTGCGTGCGGATGAGTATGGACTTTCTCTTTAACAATGGGGGCTGCGTCGTTAAGACGGATTGGAATAAAATAACGTACGGTATCATTTGCGTACTTTCTTAAGGTAGTAGCATAACAAGGAATATCACTATGCCTCATGTCAAGGGAATCTGTTACGGGAATAGTTGTAAACATATCTGCAAAATACAGCGGCAGTTTGTTTTCAGAGTACCTAAAATAAAATTTAAGGGCTTTCAAGTACAAAATACCACAGACTTTTAAAATACTTAACTGTTTAAATAAGGGCTCAGTATGAGCATAAAAGTTAGTGTTACATATTAAGCGGACTGTTTTGTTTTGTAGTTTGAAGGTTTGATCACAAGAGTGACACAATGCTGAAATAAAATAATTAATAGTCCATTGGTCATTTCCTGGACGTAGAAATGTTCCGTCCTATGAAGTTGTTTTATTGATTCATATGCAGATGGGGTCCCACATCAAATTAAGCTTTGTTGCCCAGACGGCAATGTTAATGGGAAAGTCAGGTAATTTGCATAAAAACAAGAGGGCCGCCTGTCACCATTGTTTTCCTTTGAAAGACCTGTCCTAATAAGATGTGTAGGACCTCTTACAACGGGCTTTGGGGTGTGTAGAATATATTTGTGGTGTTTTTTGTAATTCAAGGTCCAGGTCATCATCAAATTAAACATATCCATGGACAATTAACGAGTTAATGATATATTATACCTCGTGTAAAGAGTTTTCAGGTGAATATTATTCGTTTCCAATGTAAATTTTTCCATTCAAGGTCAAGGTCAATATCAAGGTCAGGAGGTGCTGTAGACTAGGTCATGGCCAAATTCGACCTATTTATTGGACAATAAAAGAAAACTTCCACTGTATAATATTCAAGTTAATAAATGCATAGAAATGCATAATTGTATAAAACCTCAATACATTTGTTCATGCGAAAAACAGCAATGTGATACTTGAAACACATAATCACATCTGCTACCCATTTTATATGCCACAAGTGTACAGTGCAAAGATAGTGAGGAGCATTCACTTTAATGACATTGGAAATGTCTGTGAAACCAACATATTGCCATAGCCATTGATGGTTCACTGCAAGTAAAATTTTGAAGGAAGTAAATAACATAAGAAAGTCATTGTAAGAATGTCAAAATGTTGATATCAATAATCATTGACAGAATACAGTTCCATAGAATCATACATGTTCCACGTTTAAGGTTTATGCTATTTAGATGCTGCATAACAATCTTCATATTATCGCTACTGCCTAACAATCTTCATATTATAGCTATTGCCACTCATCATCCAAGTAATCATGATCAGCAAAACCAACCTCAACCTCACTGTTGACTTCACTCGCCTCATGGACACCCTTCTCAGAATTTAACTCCTCCTCACCATCAGCCTCAACATCCTCCATCTCAACATCATCCCCATCTTCAGCTTGAGCTTCTCCTCACTTGGTGTAAGGATTGCAACAACTCTCTTCACCAAAGCAATTGCAGTGTGATATGCATTAAAGATGATATTTATGGCAGCCACAAGCTTCAGTAATAATGATAATACTCTGTGGCACTTTGCTTATTTGCCACAGTCCTGACAAGCTAGCAGGTGGCCTTTATTTAAAAAAAAATCAGCCCTATCCAACTGTAGCAACTGTGTGCTCTAAATGCCCACAGCCCCTGCTGATTTTGCCACCAAGCAGGGTCATGTGAGCCCTAATAAGGGCTACGTTCTCACTTCACTTCTAACTTGGTGCTGTATTCTCTTCAGTGACTAATTCCAAGATATTATTCCTACTCCCCCAGCGCTCCACCAAGAAGCCTTTAGCTGACTCTTAACCTACTCTACTATCAGGAAAATTGCCTTCAATCCTAATATCCATGCTAACCTATCATCCTCTGCCATGTCCCTTACTTGCTCTAAGCTTTTACACTGCCCATCTCTTTCTCTCCACTGTACATATAGCCTGTCTCTAAGTGCTCTATAACCTGTACACCATGTTATCATATGATCAATGGTCTCATCCTCGTCCACCCTACACACTCTACACTTCCCATCATTCTCACTTCTGTTTCCTCTTTTCCATAGAGATCACTCCTGCTCTGCCTTGAAACAAAAGTCTAGAACCCTTGCTACAATCCCACTGTTTAGTTTTCACTGGCATGTCTACAACTCTAAAAATTCTAAGTGTGCTAATATCCTCAACCCCTTGTTTTCACTGCTCCAGATGTTTCTCATGAATCACCCTTGCCTTTCCTATATACAATTTCCACGCCACTTCAATCTCTTCTGGCCCTTTCAACTCATATTTCTCAGCTAACTTGTTTATTTCTTGAACCCAATTTGTCTTCCCATTAACAGCCTTTGGACGTGTACATCTCCCTACACCACCTTTCCTCGTTTACCTGTTGCAGATAGCCCCAATAGCCTAACCTAGCCTTAGCTATTCTATCTCTTATTAGTAACGATCCCAACTCTCCCAGCACAGCCTCTGTCGCTACACATGGTGGTGCCCCAAGCACCTATTTTCCCCATCTCCCTCTGTGCCTTCTCCATCCATTTCAAATCCTTTTTTGCTAATTGGTATCACATGTAATGCATACAACATCCCAGGTATGGCTGCACATTTCCACAACACCAGTCCTGTAAATACTCTATTGAAGCTGTTCCCTGTCATGACTTTTATCCTACCTTTTGCTCTATTCTCCTTCTGTCAGATTTTCTCTACATGGTACTTTATCAGTCCCTGTCCTGTGACCTTAATGTTCACACTAAATATTCATACCCCTCGCCTTCTCCCATCCTAATGACGTTTCCTTGACCCTTTGGTGTCCTAAACTTCCATACCATCTATCTCTCCTCCTGTCTTCTTTTCTGCCCCAAGACCATCACCTGACTCTTCTTCTCACTAAACTATAACCTCCACTTTTATCCATAGTCACCTGGTATACTCAAAAGTTCGTGTAACTCTTTTCCTCAATCTGCCATTAACACAATACCATCAGCGAAAAACAACCTTGGAATCTTTTCTCCTTCCATCGTTACTCCTTTATCGCTCTCTAACATTTCTTTTCCCAGTTCTCTCATGTAAATAGCAAACAAAATCGGGGATAACACACATCCCTGTTTTATACTGATATCTAACCTTGCCCCCTGAGTTTCCACTTCCCCTATACTGAGACTACAATTTATATCAGTGCTGCACTTCTCTCCCTGAGCCCTGCACTGACACTGAATCAAATCAATCAGCTCTGGTAAAGGTAGGTCACCAGGAGCAATGACAGGGGCAGGAATGCTATCCTGGATCTCCAGCCCTACGTGGCTGATACAAGCAGATTCACCAGATGAAGATTTCTGGTCAGCTGCTTTATATAGCATGACCCAGAGATGGGCCCGCATCATGTGGAGGTACAGGTTGTGTTATGTTGGAGGCGAGGCCATGATTTTTGAGCCTTTGTCCCTCTTTGTGAAGATTTAAAAGCAGGCAGATTCTGTCAATGTCCATCGTGGCTGACCATACAGAGCAATGAAGAAGGTTTCGCCATCTCCATCAGATCAACCTGTGTAGCACCTATCTCCCCCATCACATCAACCAAGCCTGGGAAGTCCCCAGCAAGCTAGGTTTTAAGTACACTGATTTTCCCTTTCCCAAATGGGTATAATGTAGTGTCGCACCCAATTGAGGGCATGCATGCCAAAAAGCTGCCAACACTTTGCCCCTAGGTCTGGCCATGTGGCATTGATACCTCTGTTCCATCTGCACCTTGCACTCCAGCTTTGCCCAATATACCCAACAGATCACCAAGACTGCGTCATTGCTAAGCACACAGATTATGGCCTTGTCAGAGTGAGCAACCTCAAGGACATGGGACACCATGGTGATGTGAGCCTCATGATGATCAAACCAAAAAAGCTTGCATTCTATTGCTGGTCTTGTCATCATGACACTCTGCTGCACACTGAATCACTTTTTTGACTCCTTGTACTTTGAATTGTTGGAATGGCCCACATCTCCTGCAGGCTGGGAGGAGGCACTTTCTATCATCAACAGCTGCATCAGCCATGTTGAATGCCTGCATATGAAATCCATCCATGCATGTCAGATTGTATTCGACATTGATGCATAGAATCTGAAAAAAGGTTTTGCCAGCAGGATTCTGTCATTGATTCTATGGCAAGATCTACACAAGATGCATCAATGCCTATTTTGGCACTTGTGGTGACACAGGATGACTTCACAAAATCGACTTTACGTCTGCTATACCTGTGTGTTCAAGGGTTTGCAGATAGCTCGAGATGTTTCACTCGCTAGTTTAAAAAACTGATTGACAGGTCTCTTGTCAGTGCAAGGCTTGCAGTATACACCATTTGCTGACATCAAATGACAGTGGAGATGTGGTGTTGTGGTCACTTACGCATATGCTACTCATGTTTTCAGCAAATAAACCCATGGTGTTGTAACTGTGTACATTCATCAATAGATTGGACAGCTGCATGTTATTTATATTAGACATACATACCTTAGATATTGAATTATACCCTCTCATGTGACATAATCCCAGTGATATAATTTGCCCCTGCATCCCAATCACATTAGAGTAATAGAATTTTACTCACCGTGAACTTTCTCTTCATTTGAGCCAATTTTGACACCTCTATGACAGTATTAAAATTTAACCCCTGTGACCCAACATTTTGGACGCCATCTTGAATTTATACAAATTAGAAGAATTGCTCAATGCTGCTATGTGGGCAACTAAGCTAAATTGTAATGTGACTTTATAGGAACACATTTGGGGCTAATTTGAAGTCTCAGTGACAGTCTTTTTTTTTTAATTGACCCCCTGTGATTCAGGTATTTTGGACGCCATGTTGGATTTATGCAAATTACACAAATTGCCCAAAGGTGCAGTAAGGGGAACCAAGCTGAATTTGTTCAAAAACCCAATATTACTACAAATCAGCAATAAAAGTTCATAGGATAGAACATTTCTAGGTTGAGTATTGAATGCATAGGAATGTCAAATGGACTATAAGGTGTGGTTCGAAAAGTGTGCTATATATCAACAAAAGTCCACTAAGAGGGATAGAATTACGAAGACTCTTTAGGATACCATCTTTGTGGGACAGTTTGTGAGAAATTATATTTACTTAAGGAGTCCATGGCATAGTTTCGTGAATTTGTAATCCAAGGAAATTAAATTTGCTAGTCTTCTCCACAGGAATTCTATTCATTTTAAGGTTTAAGTTCATATGTGTCTTATTTTAAGGAAAATGAAACACCATGTAAATTTATAATTTGTTTTAAATCTCATAATAAAACCAAAATATGCAATTTATCATAGTCACCTTTGACAACAAGATAATTCAGCCACTATGATACAGTGACTTATAAATTGACAACATTTTACATATCATCAACGACACTGTGTGAGACCCACACCCTACAAACCCTGGAAGCAGTACGTTTAGCCCCAAACACCCTTCTGAAACAGCTTCTCATTTTTTCAGTCTCACAGGCCTTGACATTTGCAGTGGTATGCTTGATCTAATATACTCTCTTTAAACAAAATTAGAGATGGATTTTTTAGAATGTTTTATATTCTGTTCCTATTTACATTATTATTGTTTCACTGGCGACACAGTAAGCACGCTGATATTTCTGGTCACCCCACCCCACCCTCAGAATGCATAGCCATGATCAGCAGAATAGCTCTGGTTTAACAGCCTTTTTTTACGCAAACAATTCAGTAATTACAACGTTTACTTTTATTACCAGCATATAGGCCGAGGTGTAACATGAAGTACTTCACTGCAACGTTTTAGACACAGTTAACATTTTGTTTTTTTTGGGGGGGGGGTTGGTTTTTTTTTTTTTTTTTTGTTTTGTTTTTTGTTTTTGTTTTTGTTTTTGTTTTTTGTTTGTTTGGGGTTTTTTTTTTTTTTTTGTGGTTCTTTTTTAGCACACTTTGGGCGAAACACACAAAGGATATAAAATATGCAGTTTTTTCACATGCAGAATAAAATCATTGATTTATTTGCCGAGTTAGTTCCCTTGTGGAAATGACATTGCCTTGGAAAGGCTATACGTAAGGCGACACGGCCTACATCGAAGATTTCTTGACCTCTTCTCCGAGACAAATGTGTACACATGTAAAACTTAATCTTCCACATGCATCGTAAGCCTATTAAGCGAACAATGAATGCCCTACGACTCCGTCAATGTGTAGATATGAGTATCTGAACGAATATTGGGCCAATATTAATGAATATTAGCGTAACGTAATATTCTCATGGTCAAATCAAGTGCGGGAGGTCAGGACACAATGAGATATAGGGCCCAATTAAATAAACTAAATGTCATCAGACTTGTTCTAGCCAAGAATTTAGATTTGGCGCAGTTGGTATGTGCGTCTACCGTTTTCGGCTTGGTGATCAACGCCAAGGTTGCTGTTTCGAGACCCAGCCGTTCCGTGGTCAAAAACATCATACTTTTCCCTTGTAAATACGGTAAATCCTTAACCATGCGATTATAAGCAAGTACTTTTATGTGTTACATACTACCTTAGACTTTGTTACTGCCACATGTTCCTCACATTTTATGATTAAAGCGAGTTGTCTTTGCCAAATATTAGGCAGGCAGCTGTCATTAGAAAAATATATGTCTGAGGAATTCAAGGCTGTTATACATGCTTGATGGTTTTCCCGCTGATGACCCATGTGTACATTCATTTGACTATTAAAGCAACACATTTCTAAAGGAATTGAGCGTGGAAGGAAAATGGAGATTACAGACATTGAACAATGCTATTATTTGTGATAAGAACCATGCATAAGTTTCTACGTCTTTGTGTATTTGATGCAATGACATGCCTACATCTCTCTGGCACCAGTGAAAGAACGAATCTGCTGTTTTGAAAATAAGTCATGTAGCTGTCTTCATTAAAGCAGGTGGTTCAACAATAAGTGTACAAAATTGCGTCGATTTTTTTTTTCCAATTTACGGGGGAAACTTCTAGTTTATAGGAGAGAAGTGTTGGTATCTAGCAGCTTACCCTATACCTTGGAGGTCTTGTTAAAGACGTGAGAACATGTTCGGTAACATTTGAAAATAAAAGTAACATCAAATATACCAAAATGTAGTAGGGTGAGACAATGCTGTATTGGGGAAGAATGAAACTAGCTTATGTCATGATGGGGCATAATTAGGCAACATAAATTAGAAACACCATGAGACATGTCAGTTTAACAAGCTGGTAGATGTGCTTCAATAAAAAACTTAAAATCAAAGTTTAGTTCATACCACTGACCTAATTGACTATTGCAAATACATCAATGTTATGCAATAAATAGATCTTAGTTGCTGTGTGTCTGCAAAGACTCTTTCAGAGTACCCCACTAATTATTTCACGTCACCCCAGGGATGCGCGGAATGAGACAACTGACAATCGCTGATCATTAAATAACTTCCTTGCAACCAGATCTCACACATTTTAGTGTCAAGCAGACGGTCGAGGGATTGTCCATTTAACTGACATCACCGTGGACGGTAGTGCAGCAACATATAGCTTTCTAGAACCCGATCGAAGGTTTGCATCTTGCTTCCAAGACCTTCCTAACTCTTCCGGTGCCACCTGCTACTTCAGTAGAACTACAGAAAAACGAACTGCTCTGGATTGAAAAAATAATGCTAGATTCATACTGAATGTTTATAAAGAGGCCCCTTCAATTCATAATTCAATCAATTTGTTTCTTATGAATTTATTTGTAGTTTATTTATCTATTATTGTCGAACAGGGGGAGTGGACGCTGGGCCCGCACTATGCTGAATACGCCACTGTTGAATTTTAAAAGAACTGATCAAGCGCTTTTGCACAAATAAGCACACAACTCATAGAAATCCTAAAATCAATGGAGTCTTTCAACTGGAACGATTTTTTTAGAGATTCACCGGAAGTATATTCTCACTAAATTAAAAGAGGATGTGTTAAATGGTTTAAAATATAAAGTCAAAGGTATATTTTTGGAAGAAACAATAAACGACGTACAGCCAGTATATTAGCTCAGTTGACTTACAACTCAGCTAAGTAAGAATACAAAAACTTCAAATTCAGCCTTGTTGAAGAAATGACCAGTTAGTAGAAGGTACAGCTTTTCGTTTCCCAGTGGTCGCAACTCTTCATAGTATATGGGATCCATTGTTCTGAAGATCTTTCCCAAAAACGATCACATATGACATTTTAATGTAACATCAAATCATTGGTCTTCCTGAAATGCCTCCTTATTTTTTTCCGACATAAATATAGTCGGGTAAACAAATTGCCTTATGTGACAAGAAATATACGTTAGCCATCTATAGGCAAGTGTCATTTTGCTGTTATATAATCCTGAATTTTGATAGCCTCTTTGTAAAGTGCATTATATTCACATGCGGGTGTTGTTATCTCATCAAAATATTCTGCATACGAAATATATAATTTATGCAGTTGAACGCCTACGTGTGAAGCATAACCATTACTGTCCAGCCACGCACGCATTTGCACTGAGGAAGTGTGGATACTATAAGAACAAAAGCCACATTTGAGTTTCTTGACACCCCGTCTCGATTGGCATTCAGCGTACTTCGTTGGACCTTAGCTATAGGTATGCACCGCTGCCAGATGTATATTGTTTTCAAGCTACTTCACATTTTACACGTACAGCGTGCACAGGATTCCTCAGATCAAATAGTTTACGAATCTTCAGCAACACAAGTATCATGCTGGACACACCAAGGAACTTCAACAAACATCTTTAGAGAATGGAGCAAACAGAAAAATACGCATAAGGAAGAAATTGGAGCTTTAAAGCCAAACGGGGAAAGGCACATGGAAAAGAACTTCAGAGAACGCTTTGATATTTCTAAAGAGGGTGGTCTTATTATTCATGATGTACAAGTGCATGACGAAGGAACATATATTTGTGATTTTCCTGCAGAAGATTACAGGAAAACAACGAACTTATATGTATACGGTAAGAAAGTTTGGCATACTTTACTCCTGATTTTTCATTAGAATATTCAGAACATTCTTAGCGTCTTGCAAAAGCAACACGACTTCAGGATGTCAGGCTCTTAGCTCTGTTGCTATTGCATGAAACAATTTTACAGTGATAATTCCAGATAACATAGGAGGCATTCAGCACAGTGATGCCACCGTTACACTTTGGCATTATGTGCTGAGAATGCGCCCCTTTTTTCCTAAATCTGCAACAGCAGTGCAAATATGTTACATAGTTATCACAGTGGAGTTCCTGAATATTCCAAATTAGGTGCAACGAATGGTAACGCGCTTGTATTGCATTTTACAATTGCATGTGCGGGAGCACGGTTGGCCGAGCTGCAACACGCTCGCCTTCCACCTCTGCGGCCCGGGTTCGGTTCAGGGCCGGGGAAGCATGTGGGCAGAGTTCCTACCACTCTGACTGTGCACGGTGGTTTTCTCCGAGTCGTTTGGTTTCCTCCACCAAACATGTAGGTAGGAAGTATACGCCACGATCTGTGCCATGGACAGTTATTAACGTAGGCTTGGCCTGCTTCGCAATCCATGTAAAAGATATTGGTCTATACTTTTACTGTGTGTAAGGTTGTAATAGCTGGTTTGATCAGGCACAAGTTTGTCTTCCAGCTTTGGAACTATTTTATTTTCAATCATTATTTTTAAAGACATATAAGCCTGGATGTACCAGGACTTGTGTATATATGTATATATATATATATATATATATATATATATATATATATATATATATATATATATATATATATATATATATATATATATATATATATATATATATATATATATATATAAGTAAAATGCAAGCATTGAAATAGCCCAATCTTAGTTCGAAAAGAAAAGACTTATATTTCGTTGGAATAAGTGATGCATGCGGCGGTGGAATGAGCTGGGAATTGTGAGCAGGCGGGAGCACACGCAACGTTTGTATCTGGGGCAAAATATATTCCTTCTATCCATGAGTCACGTACGCCTTCAGTTTCAGATCGAGTAGAGAAATGGTCGTGTACACTGATCGTGATTCTTCTGTATATCTGTTGAATATAACATTGATCTATTCTTACGCAGTTCATGTAGGGAGATTGGTCGTGAAAATTTCAGAAGCTAACAATGCCAAGTAGTACGGGCGCAATGCTGGAGCAAGTGAGCTCGATACCGAAAATGTTTCTTTTTGGAAAATGTACGTAACGTAGTTGAAAGCTTCGTGAAGCACATGTTTGTTCTGCATTACCTTTATATGGCAAAAATTTTTGGCATATGTGCCCCCCCCCAAAAAAAAGTAATAATAATCATAATAATAATAATAATAATAATAATAATAATAATAATAATAATAATAATAATAATAATAATAATAATAATATAAGTGAAGAAGAATTAATTCATTAAAGACAAATAAAATGTCAGCCTTGAATGTACACAAGGCGGTGGATTTTTATTTCATTAGAAACCAAAACTTTTCCTTACCTTTATTTTATTCATTGTATGGTTAGTGCAACTTTTGGTAAAACAACTGTATTTATTTTTATGGGATATGCGGTTTGAAGGCTCTTCCTTTTTGATTACTACAAATAGTGACCAGGAATGAAACATCATTAACTTGGCCTTGTGCAGTTCATTCTACTTAAACACATGCAGGTGGGGGTTGTGTAATCGTTTTTATACCCAATGAAATTAATAATGTTTATGCAGAGTGTGTAAAATCAAACGACTGGATTTTTAAAGTTTATTATAGAATATTTCCCTTCTTCTATCCACTACAATTTTTTTTATCCGTGAGGCAATGCAACTAAATTAAATTTGTTCGTTAATAATCTTATTTCTATTAGTTAAAAAAAAACTTACATTCGACTTAAGTTCAATTGTTATTAGGACATTCCTTTTTTCCGAATGTACACATTTACTTGTGAGTGAATGTAATACCACCTTCTTGAAATAGTATGCAGCACATCGTCAAATTCAAACAGTAATTATCATGTTTAAACGGTCCCCACATGTATATGTGTATATATATATATATATATATATATATATATATATATATATATATATATATATACATATGTGTGTGTGTGTTGGTGTGTGTGTATGAGTGTGTGTCTGTGTGTCTGTGTCTGTGTCTGTGTGAATCCTAACATACAGGATTTGTATATTAACTGTTGTACTTTTAAAGTATGTTGTATTCACTGCGGTGAGAGGGGGCCACTGCTTTTTAAACTAGACATACTGGTCACGACATAAACTAGTCAACAAAAGTAACTTCAATTTTCTATAATATCTGTTGCATGAGGTTTTAAAATTACACACAAACTGGTCAACAAAAGTAAATAAGCCTGTTTTTATAATCTCGATTTTTTTTATATTTCACCAGAATTCCTGGGTTTTTTTTCTTTGTCGTATGTGTTGTCACACCCGGTGTAAAACATAAAATTATAAGGTAATGAGATTCCATGCTTGGCTCCCGTTAGCATCAATGTGGGAAATAGGCAAAATTACGAGTTTGCAAACAGTCAATTTGGTATCATTGCACGGCACTCCACGTAAGTGACAACAAAAACAGGTAAGAAATTATTTTTGATGGCGTTTATCACGGGAATACGAATAGTTACAGGTTGTCAAAGCTTCTTTCTTAATTTCTAACCAATGTAAATCAACCGCTGCACACAGTTATTTGTTGCAATATCAGGAAAATCATAAGAAATGTTACTATTTGGTATAACCACCGTGGTTGTTTAGTCATCTTTCACATCGTTTTCTCACACTGCATGTCAGCTTTTGTACACTTTTGCAGGTATGTCCACTCCTCTTCCAGATAGCGGTGTAAGTCTTCAAAGGTACAACAATCTGTTATTTTCTTCCAGGCTCGCGCTTTCAGATAGCTGCGTAGAATGCTCAATTTGGTTGAGGTCTCGGGAGGAGGCAAGGCAGTCCATGAACCTTACTCCTTCAGCTTTCCGGGTAATGTGCATAAGCGCCATGAAGCTGGTCCCTTATTTCGGCAGCCGTTCTGGTTCTGCATATTGAGGCAAGATTTCTTACAAAGCTGCCTTGCTGTTCTGTGGGCATTTTTCGCCTTTCTGGTCGCGGAAAATCTTGTACAGAACTGCTTGTACGAATTATTTTTTGCTAAGATCAGTTATTGTTTATAATGATCAGAATTCCGTATGCGAACAGACGAGATTCTGTTCTCTCAGAATCAAGACGATGAGAAGCATGGCTTTGGAGGCAAACGAACTTTACCATAAACAAGGACCAGTTTATCTCCATAACTTATTAGATCATAAATCTTCCAAAAAAAAATGTACATTGTGAAAATGCAGTACACATATCAAGGGTACATAAAATATATTTCGGACTACGCTCCTTCAGATACTCTGCTCTTAAGTTATGGGACGATTTACCAAAACATTTAAGACCCACTTGCCGTTTTAGTCAATCCAAACAACTAATTGAGAGTTGGGACGGCACCAAATGTACTTGCAGTGCTTGCCGTTAGCCTGTCCCTTCGGGATAGCCAAATTTTACCATTAATATTTCTTGCTGTTGAAAGTCAGGGGCGCCCTAATTGCTGGAGACCTCACGGATCGGAGGGTACAGGATGACGCCGTGCGAACTGGCCCCTCCAATCGGACGCGCCCTGGTTGGAGGCTGCCCCTTTCATCAGGTGCCAAAATTCATAATTTTACAATTTATATTCTTGCTGTGAAAATTCTTATTCTTGCTGCTGCACAGAGCCCACGGTTAGTTTGACTCTGCAGGGGAGCCAAAATACATATATTATAATTCGTATTCTTACTGTGATAATATCGGGGGCTCCCATACTTGCTGGCGGGCCCCATGGATCAGAGGGTGCGGGCTGGCGCCGCACGAGCTGGCCCTTTGACCGGTGGTGCCCCTGGTGTAGGCTCCCTCTGACACCAGAGACCTTGGTTTGACCATACAGAATTTATATTCTATGTTCGTTTGATAATGTCAGGGATGTCTATACTTCCTGGCAGGCTCTACGGATCAGAGCCAACTTACAATCTTTCTAATCCACATTCTTATTGCGATAAAGTCAGGGGCTACAGGTTCTTCATGCTTAGCCCTGCCCCTGCATTGATACTTATACTTATGGGCTGCTACTTTGCAAAAGCAAACAAAGAATGTCTCATATATATATATATATATATATATATATATATATATATATATATATATATATATATATATATATATATATATATATATATATATATATATATATACCTACTTTAATGAGTCAAATGTCAAGTATTTTACTTTTATCTTTTTAAAAAAGAAAAAGTATTTTACCAAAGAGGTTATGTTTTTCATTTTAATATTGCGATGTCGTCGGTGGGGTAGCTCCTCAGAGCTAATTTTCATTTTTGTACTGGAAAACCGACTTTCACTGAAGCTTAAGTGTGCTCAAACTTGAAATCCTATTTCGTAACTGACGGCAAAGCCCTGGACGACATTGCTACCAATTTCACCAACTTCAAGTCTGTATATCTATGGCTCTCTGTTGCTTTGTCCCGCTTTGTTACCCTTGATATCGTAATCTTCTTGATGCAAAAGTCCGCACATGTCAGGCTTCAGTGGAAGCCCGAATTTATAACCAGAAATAACATTGTGTTTGGACATGAAACTCACCTTTGCCACATGCAAGAAGAAAAAGACAACTCATTTTTATAAAAGAAGTCATAACCGCACACAATACAATGCTCTAGTTTGGAAAGCATTTTCTTTTGAATCTGAAGTGCATCTGTTGCAAGTGCAGAAAAGGATGGGATAAAATGCAAGTAAAACTCTCAAATATTGTAGTCCAGATGTTATCTCACCAACTCAAAAATATTTCTTTTAGCCTGTCAAGAAATGCACGAACGATATATATATATATATATATATATATATATATATATATATATATATATATATATATATATATATATATATATATATATGTGTGTGTGTGTGTGTGTGTGTGTGTGTGTGTGTGTGTATTATACAAAAAAATGGCATAATTTGAATAAAAATGCATGTGTTTGAATAACAAAATTCGTCAAGAATCAGGCATAAAGTGAATACAATTTTTACTGATATTTTGTCTTCTTGGTTGTGTTTCCCGATAATAATAATAATAATAATAATAATAATAATAATAATAATAATAATAATAATAATAATAATAATAATAATAATAATAATAATAATAAAACAAAAACTCCAAAAATTCACTGAAGAATGACCATTTGTAAATTAACACTATAATACCCATCGAAGTATATAGTTATCAATAGGGAATTTGCATTTACCGATAAGTAACTGAATTGAAAAAGATCGTTTAAAATCAGCAATCCAAAGCAATGCCAGCGAGTGAACAACTTGTCTGCCCCTTTCACAAGGAACATATTCACAAAGTTTCAGCTTAATGTGAGTGACGCTTCTGGGGAAGAAGACAGAGATATTGAACACACACACACAAATCATAGAAAAATAAAATAAAATTGAAGCGCCACCTGGTGAACAAATTAAGAACTAGGAGTCCTTAGCAGTGTCCCTTTGTTATATCGAAGCAATTGGGTGAGTGGTTTTGGAGAAGATTTTTTAAAGATTTGCCCCCCCCCCCAAAAAAAACAAAAACAAAAACAAAAAAGAAACGAAAAAAAGGGCAAAATCGTTAAAAAATTCAAAAATCACTGAAGCGTGACCATTTGAACGAACTTGGAAGACACTTACCAAAATCACATTTCTACCAAATTGAAGTGAATCTGCTTGGCGGTTTTGGAAAAGAAGTCAAAAATGTGAATTGTGGACAGAGGGGTGGACGATGGATGGATGACGGATGACAGACCATCCAACCTGATGGCGAGCTCAGCTGACAAACAAGTCCTGCCACAAAGCACGGGTTTGACGCCAGGCGATCACGGGGGACGGATGGGTCACGTTACTTGTCACAGACAGGGCCATATGTTCATTTTTCGCAAAATTAGCGGGGTTTTTTTTTGGGGGGGGGGGTTTGTTTTTTTTTTTTGTTTTTTGTTTTTTGTTTTTTTTTTTTGTTTGTTTATTTTTTTTTTTGAGAAATGTAAGTTCACAAATGAAGAACTGGTATTCACTTAGTGCTTTCCGAGCCATATATCAAGAAAAAATTATCCCGCCAAGCGAGACTAGGCAATAGGTTATGCAGTTCTGGCGGGAAATTAATTTGCATATCTCCTTTTGTATTCCCGTTTGTGCTGCATCTCTATTCGAGTTTTCAATTCGAATTAATAAAAGGACAAACAGACAACTTCAAGATACACAATTAGGTCAACACATTAGCCTCATGCAGATACTCGATGTGGAACGTGTGTTATTTGACGCTGCGTACGTCCAATGTAAGCGAGTTTTAAACCCTTTACTGCCTATGGTTTTCCACCAGATCCGTTCTGAGCCGTTGCAGTAACGATTGCGTTTGCGTTAATAATGAAAACAGCAAAAATTTAAACATCAAGCTCGTTGCGTTTTTGTCTCCGTTACGGCTTGCATTTTCGGATGAGATGTCATCCGCTTGCTTAACCTTCAAAGCTTGGTATCCCAATTCGCATCATAATGTAACTCAAAGTACACCTTTTTAGTCACTACTGACCATGCTGGTTCTAAGAAAAGCCAGACACATGGTTGATTTACAGATTAGAGACGGTTGTTATCCCTACAGTTATTTCACGGCTGGTTCGCTATCCCATCAATATGGATACTCGTGAACATTGAGCGATTGCTGCTTTATATTTGATCGCCCGCATGGCGCAGGTCGCAGGACCCACCTGTCACGGTACAATCTGTAACCAAAAATAAACTTCCATAACACCTTACCGTTACAGATCCTCTTGATTGACCATGGTCAAATTTGAAACATGGGTGACTAGTAGGTTGTTCCCAACAGTCGGTGCGCTTGAACAAAAAAATGAATGAAAAATGATACTTGTATTCACATTTTTATTTTAAAAACTCCCTGCGCCTTCAATCGTCGCTTTACCTGCATTTCCGACATCCTCGGGCGCGAGAGGCTCGTGACGTCACAAACGCAACCCCGTTGGCTCACAGAGAAAACCCCGTCCATGCTGGGAATCATGGCTGTTAAGTGTCACTTGGTTTAAACATATTTTATCCACCATTCATCAACAGGATTAAAAACGCATTTATAAATATTCATTTTCGTACCTGTTCCAGCCCAGGATGGGTAAGTGTGTTGCCGTTATTTGAAGCAATACATGTTCTGCAGCTTGTTTACATTACACTTTGTAAGAAATAACTTTGCTTTGTCAAATATGACGATGTTTAAGATAGGTTTGGCAAGAAAAAGCTGCTATTGTTGTCAAATGCGGTCCCATCACTGGACAATGGAAAGATTTATGGAACTAACCAAATTAGGCACTACTCATAAAACCAGGAATAGTGCTTCTTTATTTTTTTTTTTTTTTTTTATTTATTTTTTTTTTTTACAGTGTTTACAAATCAATCTTCAGTATGATTCTGATTTCAAAGCTTGCATAACAGCAAAATATGTGTACGGTAATTTTACGACTGTTATAATGTGTCACACAATTATCAATCGGATGTAACAGTCATAGCACCGGTCTGGGATGTTAATTGATACAAGTAACTTTGAAACAAAACAATAATGCGCTTAACCATTTTGATTCAATTTATGGAAAAAAAATGGGTGGAAAACATGGACAAACAAGGACCGCTCTTGTTCCATACCCAGGTCCAGGGTTGCACAGTCTATAATTGGTTAAGTTAGCTGCCCACTGTCATGTGGATGTCCAATTACTACTGTGTATTACGCGGTGTGCAATCCCATAACCAGATAACACTTGTTTGGACAGCTATCACATCCACGCCTCATCTACGCAGCTGCCAAAGAGCAGTGGGCGGCTGGTCTTTCATCTTTTTCTGTCATGTACTACTGTTTGTGACAGTCCAGAGTCAGCTCCCAATTATTGGGTGTACAAAATTCCATCTCATTGTACCTTTGCCGTTAATATGGAACCGGAAATTAAGTCAGTGGCAGGGAAATATTCACCAGTGTTACATAATGGATACGATGTGAAATAGAAGATATCATAAACACGTGTACTGATGACAATTTATACAGAAACGTAAATTACTGCCCTCCAAGGGTCGCGGGGTTACTGCCAGGTAGGATTTCTCATATTAAAGCTATATGCAAACTAATATTTAATCATCCATACACCACACAAATGGGAAGGGAATTCAACTGTTTGCTTAGGCTTTTATATACCGGAGGCGTAGGCAAAGCTGTTTCAGTGAATGCAAGAATTTGCATCACTACAAGACCTGGCCCATCCTGACGCAAATTCAAGTTTAAGGCATTCATGCTTGTTCTTGTTAAATTAAATCTTGTAATTTTTAATAGGAAATATCTCTTTTGCATGGAACTGTAATTGCCCAGACGGAAAGTTGGGATCGTCTGGCTGTACCACAGCTGCATTCCCTGCAGCACTGGTGGCGGTAAGGTTCTGGCCATCCCCACATGTGTGTGTTTGGGGGGGGGGGGGGCGGGGGTAATGATATTTTCTTGTGGTGCTTCAGCCTTTTGTATTAATTCTTCTTCATCGTCATCAGACCACGTACATAAAAAGCTTAATTCAGACTCCACTGAATCATTGTGCTCTGTTTTATCTGTCATTACTCTTGGCAAACTGAAGGCACCCTGGTTTATAACACATTCAGCCTTGCCAGCGGGTTGCGTTTTTGACTTTACTAACTCTTTCCCACATTGGGCCATGATTCGCGTGCTTTCCTCTCGCTTAAAGGCCTATATAGCGCAGCAAACACTCACTATGCGCGTCAATGTTAGTTTTCCCTAAAACTTTGTTGTAATTGCCATCTAATGATATATGCCAAAGTTAAAGGTTATATTAAGGATAACATATAATTGCTATTGAATCTTACATGTTTCTGTCTATTTTATTAAATAAAGAGCCACACGAAAGATTATTGCCACTAAAATCGTCTACTATTTGCAGAATTAAATCTTAATCGCTACCAAATACTGATAAAAAAAACGCAACGAAAAACGGATGCAGTGAGTTTTACCTGTTTTTCAAATCGCGTACGAACACGACAGCGATGCGCAACCATTTCCCCAACTAATCGGATCGGATCCAATGGTAAATCATCCTAATGCGGTGATAACCCAACCCCCTTCTGAATGCGTTTATCCCTGTTGCACTCTTTCACACCATCTCGAACACCTTGAACCGTTCCTGAAGCTTTCAAGCGTTTTCTAACACTATCACTCTTTTGTGGAGCACCTTACACGTATATGGCAAGCCAACAAGGCCATAGCATATGGCAAGCCAACAGGGCCACAACACATAGGTCTTACGCGTAGCCGAGCCTCCACTACACGTAGTCAAGGCTCGGCAACGCGTAGTCGAGTAAACCAATCAGATTGCAGTCTCTACTACGTGTAGTCGAGGCTCGGCAACGCGTAGTCGAGTCAACAAATAAGATCACAGTCTCCACTACGCATTGAGGAATTACTGGTCTCGACGACGCGTATCCGAGGGAGCCAATTAAATTTGGTTCTCCACTACGCGTTGCGCGCCGCTGTGCTGTCTTGAAAAGTAAAATTTCATACCCGTTCAACCTCCGTTTTGAAATATGGATTACAACCATTCGGCGATGCGTCGTAGAGACCGTAATTTGATTGGCCGCCTAGACGACGCTTTGTGGAGAATATCAAGTCTCGACTACGAGTTGTAGAGAATTTCATGTTTCCACTACGCGTTGTAGAGACTCTAATTTGATTAGCTGTTTTAATATCAGTAATGATTGTAAGGACGTAAATGATTGGTTTGCTTTTCTTCAGCCAAAAGGTGCCATAAGTTGCTCGACTACGCGTAGCCGAAGCTCGACTACGCGTAGTGGAAAACATATTCTCGGCAACGCGTAGTGGAGACTGAAACCTGATTGGTTGGCTCTGCTACGTGTAGTGGAGGCTCGGCAACGCGTGAGACCAATGCGTTATGGCCCTCTTGGCTTGCCATACACGTACAGCTGTACCGCATCAACATTAACAGATTCAGATTCTGATCTTATTTATTTAACAAAAGTAGATACATAATACAGAACAGCCAGCAATAACAAAGATAAATTCAATTGTAAAGCAAAGTACGGGGGAACATCGCACGGGCCACTTACAATAAGAATATTTTGTGTTTTATAACGTTTCACATCAGAAAACCATATATATGTACATATATATATATATGTGTGTGTGTGTGTGTGTGTGTGTGTGCATGTGTGTTTCTTGTACCCCTGAACATTAGAAACTGTGTAGAACAAATTGCACAAAAAGGATCAAACTGTTAATGATAACTACGTACAAATTAATTTAGAATAGAACACGTTTCAATATATTGGCTTAGATAAGGAATTATAGACAAGCAAAGTACGTTTAGGAAGGTTCTAATGAAACCTTTTCAATATCCCGATTACACGAGCAATATTATTAGGAATGTTATTTACATGGGCATTCCATTTCTTCTTTTTTTCATTTATTATAAATACTAGAAAATCAAATTCTGTTGTCCTTTCGTAACGAATACCATTTTTTTCATATATCAAAATTTATATTCAACTTTCGTTGAAGTAAAGAAAATTACATGTATTTTGATTTGGGGCTGTTATGGATTTTTTTTTTTTTTTTTTTTTTTTGCGTCAAGCCAGGTATGCACTTTTGCACATTCAGAAGCTATGTCATCCGAAAGGTCATAGTTACCAGCTTGAGGTCTGTAATTAAACGTACAAGGTGAATTTATTATAATTGTATCACCCACATACCGAATGGATTCAAAATTTGGCGAGGCTGAATGAAGGCCATTGATGTCTATAATGAGGACAAGTGGTCCAAGGATGGATCCTTGAGGCACGCCTGTAGATATAGACAAAGGCTTAAATTGGGCATAATCCAACGGATTGTATTAAATGTGTTTGTGAAGTAACTTTTAAACCATTTCAAAGACATATCAGAAAATCAATAACATTTTAATGCATGCAAAAGTATTTTCTGATTCAAAGCGTCGAAAGCTTAAGATAAGTCGAAACATATAGTCAGAGGTATTTCACTTCAAACTAGTATTTTTGCACATTCCATCAACAAATTCGAAAGTAGCAGTTTCAGAGCTATGGGGCTTTTTGAATACATGTTGACATGATTAAAATATATTATTAGTCATAAAGTGATCATTAATTTGTTGGCACACAATTCCTTTAAAAACCTTAGAAAAAACAGGAAGTGGGGGAAGTGGTCTATAGTTATTCAGCAGGTGTTCATCATCATTTTTGCAAATGAGTATTACTTTAGCTTTTTTCATTTTATGAGGAAAATGGCTGTTGCAATACATTGATTGATTATAAGAGATAAAGGTTCCGCTAACGGTAACTATTTTTTTTCAATAAGTTGTATTGAAAAGTGGTCTTGACCAGTGCTACACTTAGGTTTAAATTTGTTTATGATTCCTTCTACCTTAGCTGGAAAGGTATAAGTAAAATTAAAAGTACTTTCCCATTGTTGATTTAGGTAATGTTAAAAAGTGATATGTGCCTTTTGTACAATTGTGACAGCCAATTTGGGCCAATGCCAGTGGAAAATAAATTAAAACTTTCAGCTATTCCATCTCTATTTGGTTCCTTTTTATTTTCGATCATTAAAAGAGAATGGGAAATATTTTTTGCTTTTGTTTACATTTAGATAGTCTAACGAACGTCCCAAGTCTTTCTTGAATCATTTTTTAATATTTCAAATTGTAAATGATTATGAGATTTAGCTTGAGGATACATAATTGGGGAACTTTGGCAATGAACTTTCAATTCTTTATACAAATTGTCACGAAATTGTATGGATGTGAAGGTTCCGTTTGCCATACAGAAGACTTTTAATGTTTATAGCTTTAAGAGCGGACCGGTTGGGGGGGGGGGGGATGTATAACTTTATATTGCTTAATTACACGTTCATATTTATTGTAGTCATTATTTGGATTCAGACTTAGATCATTCTGAAGAACTTGCATAAAATCAATATCATCAATGGCTTGCACTAAAATTTGAAATTATACAGGATCATTAGTATCAACTTTTACCTATTTAGGTGCATTTTGTGAATTAATTTCTGGTCAAGGCATCTAAAAAAGGTAAATGGTCACATAAAGTTGTAAATCAAATGCTTGACAGCAGTACCTTATAACTACTTGATATCCCACAAAAATAGTATCAAACAAGGTTGCATTACTTTCTGAGAAACGAGTTGGCAGAAAATTATTATTCACCAGTGCATTTCAAAAATAAAAAAATTTCTCCTTCATATTCGATTAAAAAGAGCAATGTTAAAATCACCCGGAATTAATTTATCCCATCGCTCCTGAGACTGGGCTTCTAGAATAGGTGATGGATGGTTCCTAAATAATCCGATGTCCTCATTTATGTCTATGTAAATAAACCTTATTATGATTTTCTGCCCATAAAAAATCCCAAATATATCAATGAGCTGAAATACCCTTAAAGAATGTGGGTCATAAAAATCTCTGACAACATACTGAAAGTAATTGAAATATAACTGTATAATTCATAGAGACTAGTGTTGGGCCGTGAGCCAGCTCCAATCAAGTTTCTTGCAAACAAGCAGGACTGAATACAACATCCTTTTTTTTAATCCGTCCATCATTAATTTAAACTCATTGAATTTATCATTTAAACACTGGATATTTAGACCTAATATCGTGAATTGTTTGCAAAGTGATTTGAAACAAGCAGGTGGGTTGGTAATTTAAACATGAGGACAGTCAGAGTCATTTGCGATTGCATGTGCTAAATCGTCAGGATATCTTACAAATCATTTAAATTATTTCCCATGACACCACCAGAATAACAAAGAACATTGCGTACTACAATTTCAGAACTCGTGACATGAAATTACAAAATGGTCAGGCTGACTTTGTAGGCATAGAAACAGCCATAGAAAAGAAATTAGACCAGCTTGTTCACAGGACTGTACGAAGTGTTGTTGCGAAACAGATGAGCCAAAGGCAGTAATTATATTTCACAATGATCAAGTGCAACATACAGAAGATACCAAATTGGGCAAAAAGTAGGGTTTGTATAAATTGCGCATCCATGCGTTATCATTTTGCAAACAAGTACCCCATATTGATGTCACCAATCAAATGTGTGTAACATATACATATGAAATCTGTGCATAAGAAAGTACATGCATACTATAGTAATTATGACGCAGCAAGATATATAAAAAGTGGCCGAAGGTGTGACAAAAATATAAACATTAACAATCAAACTACGAAAATCTATCATGAAAATTAAACAAAATTTGTAATATAAATTAACCATGGACCTGCAAGTGGGTACACATGTGTGTAACAGTACGAAAACCTATTTCCAAGGCATACATTCGCCGGTGCGTCAGACCGTTTATGACCACACATGGACACTAAGTCATTCAGAAATTTCACTGTCGCAATAGCTAAGTAACTAAGCAAGTGACTTATTTCGAAAACAAACTAAAATGCAGGGACGCATTAGCAGCGGATCTGCAGCGCATTCACTGAAGCAGAAACACTTTGAAAACGTGGTACCGAGAAGTTTCAAACGATTGCTTCAAGTTTTTTCAAACACTTTAACAAAGATTTTAAACACTTCATCAAAAGTTTCAAATACCAGGCAGGCCAGCAACGAGGGTGAGAATGATCTGGTATATCTTGTTGAAGTGCCTATGATTTATTCGTCCAGGCTTTGACCCTGCAATGCCAGGCTCCAATGAGTGTTGTACTATTTTAGTGTGTCCGCCAGGGAGTTCACGTCGCGACAAAGATATCGCAAAATTTAATCCTCTGTCTCTATTTGTCGCCTTTCATAATCACATATATAATTGTAATCTGGGAAGATAATTGGCAAAAAATGTCCGCCGCCCCCCCCCCAACCCCTCCGACCTCCGCACTCTGGTCGTATCAATGAACACAAACCAGACTTTGGGTATAAAACCGAAACTCCGTTATTGCGAAGCAGGAAATGCCAAACAGCGGCGCATTGGTATCTTTAGGTAACCTTGGATGTGAGAAGCTGCATTTGTTCAGTTTGATAAGATTTTTATATTTTGAAGCATTGTATTCTAATTTCAGTTCAAAATGTAAATAACACTAGCATTTGATAACAGTGATCCAGTTAAAAACAAAAGTGCAAGCAACGTGTATAAGTCAAAGGCCTAATTCCTGTGAATAAAAAAATAGTGAAAGGTGTTGTATACGAAGTTTTATTACGTCCTAGCCAGAACATAAAAACGTGTGTGTGTGGGGGCGGGTGAGGCAGGAGGGGGGGGGGGAGGGGGGTAGTGTACTGACCCGGGTACCTGGGACACACACACACCCGTCAAAACGCCCAAAAGTCGGATCCTGAATCCATTTTTAATACCTGACTACTTTCGATGGTAAAAAGCAAATTATAGATCTATGTGTTTTTTTGCCTTTTCTACTACAATTTTTTTTTTCTTTTTTTTTAGGAATAGGCAACTTGTCGAGTGGTGGAATTATTATACTGTACCTGAATAAAAGTGATTTTAAAATTGTTTCTGTTTATCATTTCAGTAACTTTTTTTTTCTTTTTTTGCTGCGGGTCCCCGGGTCTCCGCTAAGGGTCTCGAGAATCAAACCTAATTCATTTGCGGGTTCCGGGACCCGACTTTTTCCTCTTAGTCAATGCACTAGTGGTGACCTTGTGTGAGCGAGATATAAACCTGCATTTAACTCATACTCCGATGTTAGGGAATTTACCTCTTAAATGCAGATCTTCCTTCAAAATGTATTTTTATGAAAGACCTCAGGTGCAAAGTGATAATTAGCCCTCTATGTCTCTTTTTCTTTTTTTTTTGGCATATCTCCGTTCTGTGATAGGCATTATATCTCTTCCGGAATTTCTCCTGTCGTATTTAGTTAGGGGAGCCAATATCACACATAAAACCAGTATGTAAATACGATATAGATATCACCAAATGACATGATGAGGAAGTGGTGCATTAATCTTAAAAAGCACGACCGACAAGCACTTTTGTGGGAATTTAACGTGTGCGATGAAAAAATATGTATTGAATAATTTTGTGTGAAAGTTAAAAACAAACATATGTGAGCTTGACCTCAGAAGTGTGCTGCATGTTTAATAAAACATCAATGTGTGTGTATTTTTTATTAACAGGAGTATCCATGCAACGAACAAAGTTACCTTTTTTTTCGCCAGTATCAACGGCGACTCCTGTCTTTCAATGAATGGCCTTCCTTTATTTCTGGTCAATTTTGTTCTTGTATTCTATCCTTAGACCTAAATTTATAATGTGAAGGTTCCCCTTTGACATCCATTAACGCCAACAGTGGGCAGGAAATGAATACATTTTACCATGTAGATTCTTTGCGTTTGTGGTCTTTATCTTTTGTCAATGATCTATTTATACACTTGACTAGGACCAGCCCATATTACCCATTTTCTTGCAACATATGGACACAGTTTGAATGTACTTTACATGTGCTTTTAACTTCTCATTGCTGACTTAAAGCTTGAATCAAGTTTTCTTAGTGCTCCTAGGAGAGCTGCACATTTTGATTATAGAACCAAAATATAAGTGAACATAAAATGTGAGCCTGGAACGAAAGTACTTGTATTGAAACACACTCACTATATAAGAGTTCTAGCTACTTTATACGAAATATTTAAAAGGTAATAGTAGATACAAAGAGTTTTCAACATTGCAAATTTAATAATACCTTTTTTTTTACCTTAAACAGTACAAAATTTTTACTTTTGCAAGGAGTACTTTATTTTTAAAGGTGAATGATGTAGTACAACAATATTCACAGATTTTGAGACGTACATCAATTATTATTTTAAAAATGCATAGCGCCCCCCCCCCCCAAGGGTCTAATGATTGGTCCCTAACATTCAGTAAAACCTCCGTAAAGAAGGCACCCTTGGGACCGGAGCAAAATTTGCACTTTAGTGAGGGTCGGCCATGTTGGGGTGTGTGGATCAGCAACAAAGATAAGGTAGAGGATATACATATGCATGCAAACACATCTACATGTATACATGTAAATATATATATATATGTATATATATATATATATATATATATATATATATATATATATATATATATATATATATATATATATATATATATATATATATATATATATATATATATACAGGTACATGTATCTTAATCCCACATGAAATAAATGAGAGGAGCAGTATTTTCAACATTTTGCCAAAACTTATTTCTTGTAAAAATCAATTGAATATCAACTACATGTATTATGTAGAAAAATAAAGTCCATGACAGGTCCCAACTCAATGATTACCACCAGGCACATCAGTGTATCAAACTGCAATGTTGTGCAAATCACTGAGCTGACACTTATCCACACATCAACTTGTTTTCCAGTAGAGTCAATCGCTCTGTCCACTTTGATACCTTAATCCTATGGTTGATCCACAAAGCTGTTAAACATCATTGTGGACTAAAACGACTGTTATGCTTTGCAGGTGCTGGCCTATACATGTACTGTACTCTGTTATGATGGGGGGGGGGGGGTCATTTTAGGTGATAAGACTTGAAGAATAAAAGTTAAAGCGGGCAAGTCCTGATGCAAAAAATAACACTTTCACAAAATGAATATTTATTGAACAAAATAACAGTGCCCACTTTAACAGATTTTGGTACATGTTTATGGTGCCCAATGCCCAGATAAGGGAGGCGCCCACTTTAGAGAGGTGGGTTTATAATGTAGTCAATAGGAAAAATGAAACTAAACCAAAGAAAAGTGTGCCCACTGGGTAGGTCTTACCGTAATTTCATCGCCCAAGACATCGCAGATTGTTGGTGTCGGGCAAACCGAATCTGGAGTTCGCTGTTCCCAAGCACAGAAACAGGATGATATTTCATGTTGCTTGGGTGTCTCCATGAGTGAAATCATGCATGTAGGTACAAAGTGTGCTGATTAGAAATGATGGACACTTATCAATATTCAGAGTTACACCAAACTCTAACTAGAACGTATGCAGACAGCATTGCATTTTCAACGTCAAGCACGATTTTCCATTACAATGTCCAAAGCTGGAACTGAATCTGGGTATGAATGAGGACCATTGCCGCTAACTTCTATACACCCCGTCTCAGTAGTCCTGGATTTGATTTGTACATCATATTCTCACAACAGGCCTCATTAGCTACATATAATCTCCATTCGGTCCAGCTGAAGGTTTTGCCGCTGCAACTTGGCGTCGACCGTCATTGTTTGACTCCGATCAAGAACACATCATTCATTTTTCAATCTTTTGCGGGTATTTTGAAGTCAAAGCACTCTATGTCTACATGCATTATGCAGGCATACATCTACAGCTTTTTTGTGATTAAACTACCGAAAGAATGTTTGTGTATCTAAGCGTTACTAATATTGAAGCTAATGACGGCCTTCGTAATCGCAATATGCAGTTTAACAAAATTAAGAGTTAAAATATTGAAGTGGGAACAGTATGATGCAGGTTACAGATAAATGATTATCATGCCTTCGTTGTCAATGTGCAAGAAATGAAAACCAGTTGCCCGGCATAAAAGCAATAATTATGTGGTTCATTAATAAAGGAACTCTCTGTTTAGAGAAAAGGCGCATTTTTAAACGAAAGACCGCATTCCAAGGACACGTATTTACACTTAATGTCCACAGTAAAAGACCGCTTTTTAAAACAAAAAATCCTTCTCGTCTGAAAAAAAAGCTTCTATATCACGGTATTAAAAACGAAAAGCCAGCCGCGTTTACAAACCCAAATTAATCATTCCCAAACCATTCTAAAAAAAACATCACAACGATCTCAAAATATCAAGACGTGGCCCAAACGCATAACCAAAACACAAGAGGCAGTTTGATGGAGTTGCTGGCCCTTTTCCAGGATAATTTACACAGCTGTTTACACGGCTTGAACTGTATGTAACAGAACGCCAACCTACAAATTACACATGTATTCCCATATTGTGTTATATGGCCAAAAGCTAACTTTTTGAAATAGCATCCATAAATGCCAGGGCTATCTGTTATGTCTTCCAGAGTACAAATTTGATGCATGATTTTATACATGTTAGTTCTTATTTAGAAAGTGAAATTGTTATCATTGGGCCAGACTAATTTTTACTTTTCTGCTATATTCATGTGGAACATTATCTATTATCTCATGCCTGATCTTTTTTGTATCATTAATTTAATTTGCTTTCGCATGTTCATCATAATCCCACCAGACAATCGAACAGTATGGATAGTCCTAAATTTCAAATAGCACTGTAAATTCTTCATTATAATTTATGGTCCTGTCATATGGAATACCTTTACTAAGTCTGCACAAAATGCATCATTTTCATTGTATATTTACATGAGTGGTTAGCATTAAATTGCATCTGTCATTTGATGTGAGTTCTATGTATCTTACAGTGTCAATTGAGATTCCGCGAGCGGTGCGGAAATTCTTTCCCCGACTTGAATATAATTGTGTAGTACACATCATTGTGTCCTATATCTGAATAAACTGAACGCATGTAATCACTTTTCCCTCTTTCTTCGACTTGACATTTTCTCTTTAGTCAAGCCAACACCACAGATCCATTGCACAACAGAGAAGAACCTTGTCAAATATACCTGCGTTAGTGGAAGATTTAAACCCAACCATTTTCTGCACTCTATGTTGTGGCAAATTGACGGACGTGTTAAAAACGTCGAAGGAAATGAGTCAACTGAAGCAAGTGATGGAACTTTCAAGAAGCAAGTATATACCAACTTAAATTCGGCCAAACACTGCGTCCGTTGTGTAACAGTGTGGAATGTCACAGAAGAAATTGTTGACGCCATTAATTGGTAAGTCATAGTAAACATAAGGATGGTGTCTGTCGAAGGCATTGTGGACAATTTGACCACAATTTCTGTCCGGAAAGAATGCAATAAAGGATAAAACCAAATGCTGGTGCAGCATCAGCTCTTGAGTATATCACATTAAACTTTGACAATTATGTACAAGAAATTTTCCATGTTTACTTACCGGGAGTAGAGCTGGAATGTTTCCCTTTTAAACACCATTTGGCCAATAAGATTTCAATTGAATCATGCATGCTTTTCATGATACCGCAACACTCTAGTCGCTTGAGCTAATGAAAAAGAGCATTCGTAACAACTTTCCTACTCTTGCCGGCGGCGTCTAATATGCAAAGAATCAAAAATTGTAAAGAAAATAATACAAGGTATACCTGTCAGCAAACTAAATAGTCACACTCATACATGAAGGAACAAACAATTATCAAAATAGAAAAATGCCATAATTTTTCTATGAGCTTCAGGTTAATCTTAAAAACTGTGTGCAAAGACTCTAGCAGGACGATATACTAGAGCGTACAAAATAATACAAAATCAAAAGGCCAATGAAGTTACTATTCGCGTAGGCTTGTATCTGCCCAGTGATTAGTACAATAAATGCTAGGTCTGGTAAGCATGTCAGACTTTGTGCCATAAATACCATTTAATACCATTTAATGTCTACGCAATTTACATATATATATATATATATATATATATATATATATATATATATGTGTGTGTGTGTGTGTGTGTGTGTGTGTGTGTGTGTGTGTGTGTGTGTGTGTGTGTGTGTGTGTGTTTTCATGTTACTTCAGTGATGCTGCTGAAAACCCAGAGGCAGGGCCCAGTTCAGGTATGATGTTTTGTTCCCTTGAGGATGAGCTGTAATCTAATATACCTTATATTTTTGGTTAATTAAAATATTGAAGTTGAAATTCGGTTCACCAATTAATCGCACGTATCTAAACATATTGTACATCTCTAACACATTTGAAAGGATAGAGAAAACGATGCAAAGTTGCAAAGTTTGAATGTCCATCGTACTTGTCGCCGCCATTTTCATGAATGGGCTATTTTGACACAAGTTTCAAAAATTTTGCACGAGATGTTTATTGTTTTATATTTAAAAACGTTATAAGACAAAAACAAAAAAACAACCAAACAAAAAAGCAGAAAAAAAAAACAAACAAACAAACAAACAAACAAACAACATAACATAACAACAACAGCAACAACAAAAATTTGATAAAAAAACCACCTTTCTGGTTAATTTCGTCCTTCGGCTTGTATTCCTTGCATATGCTTGTCAATGTCCACCACGTTTTGACGTTAATGGTGTTTTCATAAGTAGGATCGCGCTGTCTTTTGACGTGCTGGAGAATATACCTTGTTCGGATGTGTCTCAGGAAACTTATAGGCGAAAATGTCGTGATGTTGGAGTTGTTTCTAATTTTATCATTTTGTTCAAAACTGTTCAAAACACCAATGCCTTTAGGCTATTTATCTAATAGCCAAAAGCAATTTATCCGTTTTGTTATTCAATATATGGCGCTGCAGTAATGTTATTTCGGAACTGCAGCAATTTCCTGAACACCAGCTTAGTCAACAGGTGCTACTGCCATATTTATACCTTTATATTTGTGTGCATGCTGTTGTAGTTTTATACCGCGGGAAGTTTTTTTTCCTTTTTTAAGGATGTTCATTAATTTTTTTACAGAAGCTTTTTTGACCAGGTAGCACTGGTGTTCTGTTCAAATTGTGTGATAAATAATCTGTCAGTAGATATGTAAGTGTACTTATTATAATGTACACATATGTACGAATGATTTAGGACAAATCGAATGCATGATATATATATATAGTAAGCATTAGGTGGACCAGTGCGTAAATTGCCGTATACATATATGGGGAACCACACAGGTACCTAAGTATATTTGGTATAATCTTGTCAAAATAATTTAAATAAAAACATGTTTGTGTTCTATTAACTCAGATACATGTAGGCATATTTCTTAAGTATTAAGGTGACCATGTTTACGTACACTTAAGCAGAAAAATTACCAGACTTAGGGGGACCAGTGTTTGGTCCTCTTAAGTCTCTAGTCATGCATATTATGTATATATGAACCTCCCATTGGTGAAGTTCACATATATATATATATATATATTTCATTATATTATATTATATTATATTATGTTATGTTATGTTATGTTATGTTATGTTATATTATATTATATTATATTATATTATATTATATTCATATATCTGCTTTCAGAAGTATATTTATCAATATACAAGTATGAAATGAACCCAAATCCGGCAACAATTGGCAACAAGGTCTGGATAATCTGTAGAGCTCGTGCCCCAAAAGCTACAAAAGTAACATATGAGTTACTGTATCTCGATGACTACATCACCACTATAATCGTCGCCAAGCATGCTGCACATCATTTACAATATGAATTGGATATACGGGACCATAGCTTCCAAGGGAGGATTATGTGCCGTGTAAGCAGTCACCTAATATCCGTCAATGACACAATTTCTTTAACAATCAACGGTAAATATCGTACTTTATTACATTAAACAAGGGCCATTTTTTGGTTGCCTGACCAATGGTGCTGTGATCATTTAGCTGTAATTTGCATATGATTTTCGTATGTCCGTTTGTTAGATACGAGCAATTTAGTATTATGTGTGAATCGTGATACGTTACTGGGCGTCCAATACTTACGTAATGGCCAACATGCAGTTCTGATGGGATGCAGGATCTTTTCATTTACGGTGGACTACCCGCCATAGATACAGAGATACAAAAAATTAAAAAATTGAAAAATACATGAGTCATGTGCATCAATAACCTGTCCATTTTTAAGCTTCTCATCTCAACTTATGACCAAGCCACATCCGCTTTTCTTTATACCCAATATTGTCTTATTCTCAATAAATGAACACGGCAGAGCCACTGTAATTCTCTACCGTACAGACATATTGTATATGTTTAGCTGTCCTGACCTCTATGTTTATGACACGTGACTCCTCAAATGATATCTTTCTAACATGACACGTTAGCTTGTTAGCGCTGGACGGTTTGTTCAGTAAATTGCAGCAAAACGTTACACGGGATCTGTGTCATATGATCTGACAGATTGGGCTGCATCTGTTTTCAAGTTCACATTAAGATTCATGTTTTGTGCAAAACATTATCTCTTGTCTCTGGAAAATCACAGACCAGACGCTGCACGTTTGTAATCTGCTGCTGCATTGCAGACGTTGTAAGTCCCAGTTTACAACATTAAGATAAAAATAAAACGACGTGTGTAAGTTGGCTGTGTGTGTGAAAATAATTGTATATTCGTTGTGGTGTTCGTGCCTGTCCACTGCGATTGACACTCAATATTTTTTTCTGTGTGTATATATATATATATATATATATATATATATATATATATATATATATATATATATATATATATATATATATATATATATATATATATATGTATGTATGTATGTATGTATAATTTTTAAACTATGTATGCACATGACACAATCGATACTTTGGTATTGTATTCAAAAATAATTACAGCGGGACAGTACACAAGTGCTAATGCAGTTCCTTTATCTCAGACTCTCTCGTTTCACATCGAAATTTAGGTTATTTAGTGTTCAACTGTCTTATGGTTTAAAGCTTATCGGACAAACTTTGGCACCAGTAGCACACTCTCACTTGCCTTATTTATGTTACAATGTCGTTTAAAAACTAAGCATAAAATAACTAAATAGAACATTTAAATATATTACCACAGTTAAGAACACTTTTTGCAGCGTTAAACCAAAACTTATTAAAACTTATGTACCGGAGCACACTCATCATGTAGTATTTATAAAACGAGTATTGGAATGATTAAAGCTGTCTATATTACGTCAATTTACTTTAGAATCAGCTGCGTTTGTAAGCTGGGCGGTCGTCCTTCCGTGTTTGACCAATTAAGTTTTAACTCATTGGACAAAACCTGCTTATGAGACTCAGTTTTCAGTTGGTGGGAATGTACCTTGGATAGACGTTCGACTCGGTGTCTTTACTTCAGATATTGTGAACTTGTAAAATGTCTTCACTGCAACAACCCAGGCATATTCTTTCTTTCTTTCTTTTTTCTTTCTATCTATCTTTCTTTCTGTATTTATACATGTATCTATCAATCTATTGGTCTATCTCTCTCGCTCACTATATATATATATATATATATATATATATTGGCTCATCGCCAGAACCGTGCCTTATGTTGCAATGTACCCAAAGGTATACCTGCCAGAAGGATCAAACAAAGTTGGTCCCTGACATGTTATTCTGGATCCCTGGTTTCTCTCCGTATTTTTTTTGTCCTATTCGAACAATGTATACATCTTTTAATAATGTACGTGTAAGTCTATGTGAAATGTAAGTAGCATTCACGGGTTCTCCAAAAGCGCCTTCACTGGTTCATTAGAATCACATAAAACTGTATGGGGAGTACCTTGTATGACTATCCAGTAAGTTTCTTTGTATGTTGTGCCGTAGTGATTTTTAAGTTTTGTTAACAAATGTTACCATTCAGATGAATCATTGGTATTTTACTCTGTAGAAGCTGCAGGCACTGTTGTCACTATTGCCGCTCGCCTGCCCAATTGTTGCATTACCACACGTTATATTGAGGGGCTAGATCCACAGGATTAAAAAGCCACATTTAACTTCTTTGCAAAGTGATTTTATTGGTTCTTTAGACATAAAATTGGACTGTCTTGATCGCGAAAACCTTGATATGGAACAAATTTGTACAAGTTGTCAAGTGTTATTTTTTCAAGTGATCAGGACTTCAAATTGTTTATACAAATGTCTTTGACGGCAAACCTTAGCCAGGCGCAGGGAGAATGCAAATTTGATAATGAAGGCCAAAATAAACTAGGCAAAATTAATAACCCTCCGCTTAAATAATTTAATGGTGTACCCATAATTTTTTTAGGCAATTTAAAGATACGCACATATATGTGTAGTATAATCCTTTGATTACATCATGTGTAAAGATGAGCAGAGTTGGAGCCCATGCTTGACTGCACATGGGCTGGATGTGACACAAAGTCAAAAAGTGCACTTCGCAGAAAGGATCATGTATGGTCTTTTCTGTCCCTTTTAGGACCCTCCTGACCATTGATTTTTCTCACCATACCTGTGTAATGTGGCCAGAAACTGTGCCAATCATGGGTATAAAGGCATGGGGTTTTTTCTGTCAGTTATGCATTCGCCATCACTGGTCAAACTGTGAACATCACCATGCCAAGGCTATCCAAAATGGACAGGGCAAGAGCCATAGGTCGCATTAAAGCCAGTGAAAGTTGCAGAGCTGTCGCACGGGTGCAAACCATATATCCATCAATGAGTTGTTGAGAAAATACCGAAACACAAATGATGTTGCAGATTTACCACGCCCGGGAAGGCCAAAGATGACCACCAGGCAACAAGACTGTTTCATCGTCAATGCAGCACTGAGGAGTAGGAGCCACACAGGTCCTGATATTCAGAGCCAGCTGGAGAGAGCCAATCCCCACCAAAGACGCATGTCCACCCATAACAGACTGCATGCTGCTGGTTTAAGGTCCCGGAGCATGGTGAAAAAGCCGATTCTTACCCCACGTCACAAGGTTGCTCGGTTGGAGAGGACAAGAGAACATGTCCGTACAACACATGCAGGATGGAGCAATCTTCTCTTCACTGATGAGTGTCGCTTTTCCCTCCACAGAAGTGATGGACGTGTTCGTGCATGGAGACGGCGAGGGGAGAGACAAGCTGCTTGTTGTGTTCAGCCCACAATTGCATACGGAGGGGGCAGCATCATGGTGTGGGCGGGCTTCTCTGCTAATGGCAAGACAGACCTCGTCATCATGGAAGGAACAATGACAAGCAGACGGCACATAACGGATGTCCTGGAACCCCATTTTATTCCATATGCGGGTGCCTTTGGAGACAACTTCATGCTGATGCACGACAATGCCAGGCCACATGTTACAGCTGTGGTTCGTGATTACCTGGATAGTGATAGTGTTGAGGTGATGGAATGGCCAGCATGCTCACCTGACTTCAACCCGATTGAGCACCTGTAGAGCCATATGAAAAGAAATGTGTACCCGAAGATGGGTCCTAGCTCACACTTCGCAGATCTACGGCATTATCGTCTGGAGGAGTGGGACAGTATACCTCAGGCACTTGTGAGAAAGCTTGTCTACAGCATGCGAAAACGCTCTCAACAGTGCATTGTCAACCATGGTGGCTAAACATCCTATTGAATGGACATTTAAAGGTGCTTTATGTGACACAGTGATGAGTCAATTTCTGCTCTATTTGAACTCAGAAAATGCCTTAACTTTAAGTACAGTCTGTGATAACTTTTCATGCAAGCAAGCACCATCTGTGATAACTTCTGATGGGACTCTGCACTCAGTTCATATGCATGTTTGAGCGCTCTACAGGTACTCGTGCGAACTTGTGATTCAGACTTTGTCTGCTTATTGACACTGTGCAATGAAGCGTAACTTCATTTGATCAGAATTTCCTCTACAGAATAATACAGAATAAAAGAAACATTGAATATATTCAAAATATGTGAGTGGTTTTTTTTATATAAGAATTGCGTTTAGTGGAGAGTTATTAATTTTGCCTAGTTTAGTTAATAATTTAATCCTCAGTCACTGTAACTTGGAATCTGATGTTCCTAGTGTTCTTGAACCTGTAACACCTAGTTATTACGCACGTCTAGGATCTGACCAGCCGAATTTTAGAGCTTGAAAATATCTTTTTGATAATTCCATTTCCCATCAGCTGTCAAATTATGGAATGAACTTCCTAACAGTATTAGAAATCCTGAATCAGCATCTTTATTTCAATCGAATCTTGGAAGCTGTCTCTTCACATTCTTAATCCTCAAAATTGTATACTTATGGAAATAGATATGCTATAATTCGCGACACACTATTGCGTCTTTGCAGCAGCCAGCTTAAGTCTCATTTATTCAAGCTTGCACTCAAACTGTCCCCAAACTTTGAATATGGTGCATCGAATGGAAATGTGTGTCACTTTCTCTTTGAGTGTGCATTATATGTAGTCACCCGATCAAACTTACACAACTTATCTCACGATATGCTCCTATTATCTCTACAAACTGTCCTTGTCACACTACCGTCATTCAAATACCCTTTTCTTCAAGTGACAAAAAAGGACTCTCACAGTCCTGACGTCAGGTGAGTATAGATGAACAGTCTGTTGAACAGGTCCATGTACTGTTTGCACTATCCTTCTTCACTCACAGACTTATGGTGTCATCTTGCATTTTTAAAAGAGGAGCATCCATTATTACCAAAATATAACGCTAAATGTTAGTTCGACCTATGAAGGTCACCACGGTCAAAATTATCAAAACCAACGGAAACTCTCGGGGTAGTGAACTGCTAAGCAGTAACAGTATGCATAGATCAACAATGATCCTTATATAATCCAATTTATCACATTTGCTGATCGTGATACAGCAATAATAGTACGATTTTTTGATGTGCCTTCAACAATAAAATCTTTATTTATTAATTTGTTTAATGTCACTTCATGCGACAGCATGTAGTGAGCAAACTTACAGACTTCAAGCACGTGGCCGCCCGGTTTGAGGAAGATCCAAGGTAAAGGACAAACGGAAAATAGAAGAAACAAACAAAGAAATGAGCGATTGGTTATTTTTCTTTTTTAACATTTGACCAAATAAACTGAGCGACAAAAGGAATTAATAAATAAGCATTAGGAAAGAAATATGTAAAATAAAATAAATAGAATTCAAGTTCAGAAACATATCAAAAGATCATCTCATCGTGGCCATTTGAAAGAACTTGGTAGAGCTACCCCTTAGGTAGATAAGGACCACGTTACTCTTTTTGTTGAAAGTTGAATGTGTTCGCGCACGGCTGTCGACACCCAAACTTCATGGCAAGACAGCTAAGCACAAATGTTGGAAACTAAACCTTTTTTGGCAAATAGCTCTGAAACTGCGTACAAACATTTCAAGATAGCCATAGAGCAGAGCGGGACTTGTCTCAGGTTATATGTGAGGTTCAGTTGCGGTTGGGCTACTCAGGTAGCACGTCGGTATCCTTTTACGATTAATTTATGTGGCAATGCATATTCCTGAATATTCTTTATGGTGTTGTTAACGGATCCTTTAAAAATTAGTTCTCACTTTTATATTCATTTCAGCAGAAAAGAGATCAGATACAGTGCATTTACATTACCTTCATCGACAAACGCAAATGTTACAGATAGTAGTATCTGTTATCGGGACCGTAGTGTTCTTTGCCATATTGTTCGGTGTAATCCTTTTTACTTATCATGGACACCGGAGACGGGCAAACGAAGCAGGTATGTATATGTTATTCAACTTTCAATCACCCAATGCATATATAAATATATATATATATATATATATATATATATATATATATATATATATATATATATATATATATATATATATATATATATACATATATATATATATACATATATATATATATATATATATATATATATATATATATATATATATATATATATATATATATATATATATATATATATCGTTCACTATCGTGTATGACCCATTGGCACCCATGCAGCCAATGATTGTCAAAACAATAACACACGGTCATCGTAGAAAACAAAGGGGATGGTTCCGGTACAAGCGAGAAAAGATGTGCTCACTGCATATACTTTTTAAAACTGAACAAGCAAGCGAAATTTAAAACCCAACCCGTGCATAGCTCGCCGCCGTCTTTACACATGTCTCATGTTTGATGAAAACGATGACGACGACGACGACGACGATGATGATGGTAGATGTAGTGCCGGTTATTATTATCATTATTATTGTTGTTGTTGTTTATGTTATTGTGGTTTATTTCGTCGGTTCACGAGATCCATTGTTTGGCTTGTGTGGTGTTGTTATATTGAATTCCCCATGGTGCATGTTCTGTTGTGTATGCACATTTGTCACATACAAATAAATTATAATCACTGTCAGTATCGATCTTTAGGGTAGGTCTGGGACATTATAAAAGTGACCAAATTCAATACTAGAAAGATACCCCCCCCAAGGAAACTTTGTCTGCAGATCTTTAACTAAAAACATGTAGAGAGTGCAAATATCAAAACTATTATCCTTTTATCCAGCTTGATAATAGAATTCCAATATTTATAATACTTGGCGTATAAAAGGACACATACACGGTATAAATAAGCTGATGTACCGTGGTCTCTGTTTTGACATAACTTATGATTGGCAGCCTACTTAAAAGACACAAACCTAAGGAATCATTGGCTTCTCTTTTTAAACTTTTTACATATACTATGACATACAAGATGTGTTAAGTGATCACAATATAGCATCCACATAATGGTTTATAAAGACAGACTTCACTGTAACTTAGAATGATTCCTT
>CAXHWN010000709.1:0-15000 GCA_964020975.1 Hermodice carunculata | reverse complement strand
TAAAATAATGACTGAATTCATCAAGGAGTAATATCTTAAGGGCACGTACTGTTTGATGTGCCTTCCATGGACCATTTTGTCGCATTCTGTCGTTACTTTGGTGTGTTTCACTTTCGTTTAGCATGACGTCATAATGCTTGCATTAACCAAAGCGTTATTGGTTGTGGACGGGAATTGTGGGCAAATCGTTCTCATGTATTTGCAAATATAAGAAAGAACTACAAAACAATGCTGCAAGTACGGCCACAGGAGTTTTCAGTTATGTCGACTTAGAGGTTTGGCTTTGACTGCCAAAACAATTAGAGAACATTTTGATTCAGCAATGTTAGTATTCAAATATAAAGGCAGTACCCCACAAGATAATGTTACTTTGAGATCTGATTCACGATATTTTAACTCGCGTAATGATCTTAGTGTTGTTTTGTCACATCCGAAATTTTTTTTTAAAAAAAAATCGTCTTTTTAACCTGAAGATGAATTTCAGAAAGTTATATAAACGCCGTTGTTTTACATGAATTTTTTGTAGATACTGTAGGCCTTGTGCCTATCTCGTTTCACTGTTTACACGTGTAGACTATGTAACTCGTGTATTCACTTTTAGTATCATTTAACTTTTGTGAATATCATTCCACGTTGTTTTATATATTTTGCTGTTTTTATTTCCGAAAGGTCATCCATAGTAAAGAAATGTTCAAATGTAAATAAATGAAAATATGAACTTTATAGAGTCTAATATTCTTCATTGTGCTACTTGATCATTATTCGACAGATGGAACTTTCCTTCGGTTGTAATGCAGAAATATGAACACGTCTGTCATACGTGGCTGAGTTAACAGCTGACTTTAAGCAAAGCAATTTTTGCTGACAGTGATGTAGGTCTATTGTTGAGCAAAGTCTCATAAGACTGGTCAACAGTTAATCTCAAGAAAGTAACAATAGAATACGGAGGGTGTAACTGGGAAGGTTTGTGCTGAAAATTTTGTTTCCTGACCAGTTTTGAGCAGGAAAGTGTCGAATAAATCAATATACATGTATGCAAGGGTATCAGGGGTGAAAAGGAACATTATCCGCGTTACAAAAACTTGTGTTTCTGATATTCTTAAACCTTTGCTATAATTAAAAATTAGCAGTCCTATTTACTATGCTATTGACAGCAAAAGTAAACACTTGACATGGAAATTATGGTGTACACGATAAATTACTCCCAGGTAAACAAGACAACAGAAATAAGGGAAAGTGCTCCGGAGATTGCACGGAAAAGTATAGTTGTTAAGTTTGTCCAGTAGTTAACTTATCCTCCACATATCATTTTGTAACAGAGCGAAACAATAGTCCTCCAACTTCATGGTGGTCACTCGTCCGGTGGTCACCAGGTGGCAGTGACATCCCTAAAACACTGAAAGACAATTCTTTTTCGTTGACAACCACTTGTTTTCTGCTCGTTAACGGTGATAAATGACGATTTACTTCTGGTTTTTGTCTTGGTACCATCTATCCAAACAGTTTGCCCGGAGTGTATTTTTCCCTCTTCAGTTGTCGGTGAGGGGCGCCCTGTAATTTAACATGCGTTAAACTTGTGGATAATTCGCATACATGTTAAGTTATACATTGGTGTTGACAAACACGCCGATTTCCCCTCAGTCCGTACAAATTATCCAAACTTAACGATATGTTGAAGCAATTGTCGCCTATAGACTATTAGTCACCGAGCATTGCCATTCCAGATCCAAGCAGCGAAAGTTCATTCTACCAAGAAAGAAAGAAAGAAAGAAAGAAAGAAAGAAAGAAAGAAAGAAAGAAAGAAAGAAAGAAAGAAAGAAAGACAGAAAGAAAGAAGAAAAGGCAAAAAATTATGTCTCCCTCCTCTCCCGTCTTGAACGCAAGCTTTTTTCGGGGGGGGGAGTGTGTCTATTTTTTTTTTTTTTTTTTTAAATTTTTATTTATTTATTTTGGGTGTTTTCGTTTTGTTTTTGGGTGATACAGTGGACATGTCATGATACAAAGGTAAATGCTACCCGCCGGGTATGCCGCCTGCATATCTTGTGAAGTGATCATTTATTCAGTCTCTGTATCGAAAACAAAGCGATAGCTTTCAACAGTTACCACGTTTTGGCTTGCCACACTTTTTGCTCGGCCGACCAGAGAGGCAAAAAAAACTGACGCCCCGCAAGCAGTCAGCACCTCAGGCAACTTTTTAGCGTGTCATCATGATAGGAAGAACCAAGGACCCTGTTGATAGAGGGTCCTTGGAAGAACAAACAGCTTGTTTGGTTGTGGTCAATGCATCCACGCAGAAATTTATCGTAACCAATATGTGGACCTACGGCAACAACAGCTACCTCTTGTACTTATTAAACTTAAAGATTAGATGCGCCCATTGGCAATTAAAATAGCTTGACACAATAACGTTATTAGAGACACATGCGCACTTTGTGATTTGTGCATTGTGAGCTGCAAAATCACGTTTAAATCGGAGCCGCTTTGGTTTGTTTATTTGCTTACACATATGCATGATTGATGCAACCACGTATCCTCATTTTTTGCATGCCGTTTGCTATTTTAATCACAACAGACGAAGATTTTTTCACCCGTGTGAAAGCAGTGTTGTATGGCAATCCCGTAAGATAAGGATTAATGCGGAGTTTTCAATGCAATAATTATCAGTCATCACTATAAAGTATGCAGTAGCAAAGTGGGGGTAGTATACGAGTTAAAAGTGTAATTGAAAAACATTCTAGTCGTCCATGCCGTGAAATCACAAATATCAAATGAATTTTATTCCAGATTTCCCATCTTTCAATCACACTCCAGAGCGGGGACCTTTTTCGTTAATTACAAACTTGCCCGCTAGATGTCAGTGCGTCACTTTTGACACTCCTGCACCATGCCGGAGCTTATGGAGTTGAAAATGTAAAGCAAAGCTGATGTTTCAGACGGTTATTGTTTTATGTAATCTAGCTCACAGCTTGTTCCATTTTTCCAGGAAATACAATTTATATGCTTCATACCACAAGAGTGAACCATTTATATTTCGCTGTTTGATGAGACAGTACTAAGAAACGGGATGGCCTAAGGCTATATTGCGCATGCACGCGAAATGCACAGTTCTGGTGAACTGATTATGTAACCACGGTTACAACGCCTGCAAATGCTGGAAGCTATATATAATCTGTAACAGTGTAACAAAGAAAGGATTATTTCTAATTTAAAGATTTTGTATTGGTCCTTTTATACGGGGAAGAGGTCGTTAACTTTGTTTTGAAAACTATCGTTTCATCAGGTTCCACAAATGACTTCAGACGTTTAAGGCTTTAAATATTGAAAGGAGAGCCAACTGCACTTTAAACAATCACCTGCTCACATACTGTCGAAAAAGATGAAACGTTTCAATTCCACAATCCTGCTGTAAAGAAGGATTTTTCAGATTTAAAGACCTTACGCGAACAATAAAATTTATATTGTACATTATATGAATATGGAAAAGCTGATACACATACATTATATATATATATATATATATATATATATATATATATATATATATATATATATATATATATATATATATATATATATATGTGTGTGTGTGTGTGTGTGTGTGTGTGTGTGTGTGTGTGTGTGTGTAGTATTTACATCAGTGGTAGTTACCCGCTGAAGACCCTTTGATTTATTTGGGCTCATACAGCCTATGTCAAAATTATACAGAAGAACGTGTGCAATATGGACAATAGTACCTCCATATGTGTATCGGTGACACAGGGACAGTGACAGGTTAGCTTTTGGAGAGTATAGAGTTCGAACTGCCGAATGGGGTAATGACCACCAGGAAGTGGTGTTTGGGAAAAAAAAGACACAAATACAATATATATATATATACGGGTGAAATGATGCAAGGTAACTTGTAGCTCAGTCTGTACTATACCAGCATCAAACATTATCAACAATTCTTGTTTGTGCTACACTTGTTGGTTGATTGTGGATACTCCAATGTGCTGCGAAAAATGTCTACATAGATCGAGAAAGGAATATCGTGTTTTAAACAATGCAACCACATGTGGCGATAAAAAAATTAATATATGTATTTATGAAAAAAAATCGCCATTTAAATCTGATTGTTTGGCGAAAGAAAGTATTCATCTATTTTGCTTTTTTGGCTATTCTGCACATTCTCGAGCTAACAAAACAAACACAACAACACCACATTATGCACCCGTGCGAATGCAATTTCTGAAGAGACTAAAAAGACATAGACATTGTTTGCCCGATCAACATATGCCTCAAGGGAAGAGAAATCAAAATACAAATGCCATGCAAAATCGCGCAAATACTCAGCACGCGTCACTTTAGTTCTGTTTTTGAAAAGCCATATAAGAAGTTTTTTTGGTTTTTGTTTTGTTTGCATTGTGAATATTGCACATTGTATTATGCTGAACGCGTAACCGAAAATTGGAGACCAAATTAACCGATGGAAGGGAGTCGAGTGACGGAACGTGGGGGTGGGGGTGGAGGGAAGTTCCTTTTTTTTTCATTACCTCCTTCCTCCCCCTGACAGATTACTTTCCGACATTTGAAAATGACTTCTTAGTTCAGCTGACAATAAGGGAGCAAAATTTATGAAAATCTATTCCACTTTTGGTTTCTTATTTGAAGATTGAATGTGTCAACAGGATTTGATTTGTTCGGCTTACAATGAAGCACTTCAGTGTCTTCTTGGTAATATCCAATGGCAATTGCAATGTTTTCTTATAGTTACTTTATCATCATGTTATTGCAATATTAAACGAGTACACTGCCATTGACCCTCTTCCCCAGCGTATTTTTGTATTCTTGTAAAAATTATGAAAATGATGCATCATAACTAGGCTGTTGTGTAAACTGAAATAAAGCTTAGGGAAAAGGTAAAGCAATATCATGCCTGAGCAAATAATATTGAAACAGCTCATGCAAACCATGCAGTGGGCTTTATTTGGCCATCAGAAAAGCAGATCACATCTTCTTTTGAACGTTCCGCCTTCTGCGTGATGCAAGCACTATTTTATTAATGGATGCACAGGGAGTATCCAGCAACGTAAGAGTAAAAGATAGTCACATGATTGGATTGTCACATGACACACAGGATAAATAAGAAATGACAATGTACATATGTAGAATTGGATGCACATCTAATGTTTTTTTTTCTATTTTGAAGATAGAGGTCATTTCGTGTTACAACGCATTGACAATAGGAGGACCTTTAAAATGTTCAGATTTGTGTTAACATTTGTGGTCACAAACATCATCTGCAGGAAATATACGTGAAACCTACCGATTCAGGTGGAGAAAAATAGGTAATATAGAACATAACATTTCCTCTGAAAATTGTCTCAATTTTCAGCCCATTTTATTATATAAGAAAGGATAAACCCGTCACCACCAATCTGTTTACGGCATGCAAGAAAATATGCAAATGATAATAGTTCGCAGAATACATGGGAAAAATCCTGTCACGTGGGTATTGTCTTGTATTCCGCGAACAAACCGGTAGAAACTGGTATCATTTCCACGTTACATCCAGTCACACTCAGGTCTGGTCACAACATACATTATGTAACAATACATGGATTCAGAGGCCTTTTGTCTGTCATTTTACGGGGTGAAAAGTAACACTTGGTTGTTTTTAATATGTAAGAAATGTTTTGTTTATGAGGGGAGAGGGTATTCAGAGGGACGCTGCTACACATCGATGTATGGAATATTTTATTGTCACGATAATGGCGCTCACAAATATTCATGCTTGATAAATCGTTGTACCTCTTTTATTATTCATGTCCATCATTTTTAACACTTCGATCTTGTTTACGTTGAACAGAGTAACGGCCCTTGCACGGAAAGCATACAGACATTAGCGACATCTGGTGTATTGCCATCTCCCTCGTCCGGGTTTGTTAGTTACATTGCTGACATTTACATAGGCTAAGTCACAGCCTCCGCAAAGTTATTTTGGAATATGTTAGCAAATACAAGTTTTTGTGCAGTGTTCAAACCCATGCATCTACACACAAACTATCTTGCAACACTTAGGGGTTCTGTACATTTCCAGTGTGATTTTGAAGAAATGAGTCATTTGAAATCAGTTTATGAACTAATACTTCAGCCTAAGAGTCCACATACTTAGCGCGTCCATAACGTATTAAATCCGTATCGGGGGTGGGATAGATTTTCCTTTGCTCAAATTAAAACATGACACCCAGTTTTCTAAATTTCTCCCCCTTTTAAACAAGCAAGTGGACAAATGTGTATGCAAAATTATGATGGAAATCTGACCAAGCAAATGGGATCAAATTATATTTAAACGTGTTTATATTTATTTTGCTCAGAACTCAATTTTTTAGAAAAGGGAGAAAAGTGGACGTATTTCTAGTTTTTATTTTTTTTGCGGGAAAGGGGAATTTTGATTAAAGTGTACCCCAATTTCCCTCTTTTGTGAACCCTGAGGTGATGAGAATTATTTTTAATTTGGACCTTGACCTTTAACTTGGGTCACCAACCCCATTACTGAGGTCAAAATACAAGGGACAGTTCACGGCTTTGTAGGTTTGGTATAAAGGGTTGAACACATCATGGTCAGTGTCATTTTAGGAGGATTTGTATGTCACAAATCTCCGGACGTCCTAAGGATATATACCTTACGATAAAATTAAAATTCAAGGCAGAATGAAACTTATTAGATGCGTTAATGATACAAAGAAAAAAGATTAAAATTATTTACGAAATACTCAGACTTTTTCTTGATAGTGTATAGACCTGGTGCCTTTATTTTAGAACAGGTACTTTTGAAGGATGGTACTTTTTCGTGAGATACAGACTTTCACAGTTGGCAACGATTGGACCATTAAAAACATTGCAATGTGTCACCGAAGCGATCAATTCAGGAACATAATTGTGTTGGCAAAGTTCTGTCGCCATTCCGGGTTGCTATAAGTTACCCATAGGCACTTGTTGCTCCGCTGGGGAATTCAATGGAAGAAAATAAACCCAATTTACGGACACCATGGTCGTAAAATGTCGTCTGTCATAATAAGATCCCTGGGATATCCAATCAGGTGGCTAAGAGATATCCGCCCGCCCAACCAGGCATGAATATAGCTACGAACCCAAATGATATAAAATTACACAAATCAATGAACAACGCAGTAAAAACTCTCTCCTGCCATTGTTCTGTGACGCATCTGTAAATTTTATATCAGGGTTTTGCATTTATATGGAACAAATAAATGGTTGAATTAAACATTTAGGAACGATCCCGTGGCCAGGGCGCACTCATGCTTAAAGATGGCAGTTGTCCTGTGTTATAGTATGTGCTTTATTTCGCATAAATATTTTTTTTCAAGCCCCCTATGTTTTGATATTGCAATATATCAGCTAGTGAAGTCTTACACGTACATGAAAAACAGAAAAATGTGCAAATGTCTATTTATTATCGAAGACTTTTGAAATACAATGATATACTAAGCACGGAAGAAGTTGTTAATCTTCATAACAGATGCTTCGCACGCTTTGCACCCCAGAAACGATGGGGCATGACGCGTGTGCCGCTGGGGGGACGCCACAGCATACATAACTTACCAGTCAAAACACAGTGGTGTTAGGTCTAACGCACAGTATATACATCCAGTTTGAATTTGCCTTCATTGCATCCAGTAACCTATTCAATTTCCTCTAACATTATGTGGCACTTGTTGGGACCAATTTAAGCGGATCAGTTCTTTATTATGTGATCCCTGTTTTTACCACTGATATTAACTCCGCGCATATGCATGATTATCCCAGCCAAAACGACTGCTGTATGCATGGAATGTCAGTCCTTATGTCAATTAGCCTTTTTTGTTTTTGTTAACATTTTTATCGCACATACACTATATGTATATACGCACATGCATGCAGCTGTATTGCATGTATGTATGAACGTATAGTTTAGGTGTGATAGAAATGTTAACAAAAACAAAAATGACATAAGGACTGACATTCCACGCATGCAGCAGTCATTTTGGCTGGGAGCATGTAGTGATATCTCTTAGTCATGTTGTGATATCCCTAGATCATTTCCCTCCAAATCGACTATATTGAACACAAATAGGACAGGTACCGGAAATACATTTAGCGATATTACTATGATTTAGCGATATCACTCAGTCATTTAGCGATATGCTTTAACCATTTTGGCGATGTCGCCAAATCTTCCACATTTATGGATATCACTAAATGATTTGGCGATATCTCTAAATCATTTAACGATATTGTTTAATGATTAAGAGATATCGCCAAATCAGTGAGCGATATCACTAACTGATGTAGGTATATCTCTAAATGATTTAATTATATCGCTTAATGATTTGGAGATATCGTATTGAATGATATCGCTTAATATTCAGAGTAAATATTGTTGTAGCAAAACAGTGAATAATGTCAGACTCATCAGCTTTACTGTATAACATGATATGAACTGCACTGGCTTTATAGAACATGTAATTTTGAATCTTCTACCCAACATGACTGCAATATGAATGGGATGTCAGTCAATGTTGTTTCACTTGTTTCCTTGTGCACTTTCAGATAATCAGAAATTCTTATATGTATGCTTTATAGACTTGTACTACAGACTGTATTACAAATGATTAAATTTTGCATAAAATTCCCGTAGAATTCTACACATTACATGTATAGAATTCTGCGGGACATGTATGACAAATTATTCATACAACTAGAATTCTGGTTAGAGTTATTTTACAAGGAAAAAGGTAAAAATGAGAGGTAAATTATAAAATATGTATATGTGTACTTTTTAACCTCCTTATAGTAAATTTGGACAATTGTCATCTTTGATTTACCATTCTCAATACTTATCGCATCTGAACTACAAAACACTTTTGTTGTAAGTGCTGTAGTACTAAAGATCATTCATTCATGCACAGTGTCAAAAAAAAAGAAAGAAAAATAAAATAAAAAAATAAAAAAAAGGAAAGAAAAGAAAAGAATTCCTGTTGCGAAGTGTTTTCTATAGTTTCCATTTCTGTTAACCCGCTTTATGGAAAACTGGTCAAAATTAGAGCAAATTTCTTGTGACACACCCAGTTTCTTTCCATAGGTTACGGGAGGGAGGGTTACTATGGAACGGCATTTCATTATATGCTGATGACACGCTCTTGTTTTATTCTTCCAAATCAATCCACACCAAATCGGCTATCAAGATCAGACTCCATCAACGTTCATATTGGTAACGAACCCATCCAACAAGTACATGTCTGCAAATATCTAGGAGCCGATATCAAAGTGTCTCCATTTTTGGCAAAAATTTAAAAAAAATCCAAAACAAAACAAAAACAAAAACAAAAAACAAAATACAACAACAACAAAAAAAAAAAAAAAAAAAAAAAAAAAAAAAAAAAAAAAAACCAACCCCCCCCCCGCTTGTGCAGCCACTTGTCAAATTAATAGACAGTGTAGGCTGTTTGATATTGTTGGCCATAATGTCTTGCATTAAATTTTCATATTGTTTTATATCACAACAAATCTATTTGCCAGTATAGACTGCATCCTACCGTATAATTTATTACCATTATTTTAACTTCATTATCACCTGTCATAGTTTTATTTTGTGATTTCATATTTCATATATGTTAATTTTATATCTCAGTCACTCATTTATGAATAGTTAAAGTGTATGTGTCAACACACACTTTTCTGTTTTTCCTAAAATTAATTCTTTCTTTCTTTCTTTCTTTCTTTCTTTTTTCTTCTTTCTTCTTTACCAGCATCTTTGTCCGACACTTTTCTCCGATACTATTATCCGTAGAAACTCCAAACTTGGCATGATTGTACCTCCATACAAGGAGTTTGACCGTTTTATACAGAAGAATGAAGATGTTTAAAATTATGCAAATTAAGGGCATTCGAAATTTTTAAATCTTGAATATCTTCAAAAGTACATTAGACAGAGATGTCATTCCAGCTTCTATTAGGGGGTTATTGACCATTGTTCATCTAATGAATTTAAAACAAAAGTTGTACCAATTTAAATTATGCTAATTAGCAGCATATGAAATTTTTAAAAGTTGAATATCTTCAAAACTATTATACATAGAGATGTCATTTTAACTTCTACTAGGGGGTTACTGACCATTGTGCATGTAATGAATCTAAAACACAAAAGTTGTAGCAATTTAAATTATGCTAATTAGCAGTATTAGAAATTTTAAAACTAGAATATCTTCAAAACTATAGTAGATAGAGACGTCATTTCAACTTCTACTAGGGGGTTGTTGACCACTGCGCATGTAGTGAATCTAAAACAACAGCTGTAGGAATTTAAATTATGCTAAATAGCACCATTAGAAATTTTAAATCTTGAACAACTTCAAAGCTATATTAGATAGAGATGCCATTCCAACTTCTACTCCTGTGTTATGGAATAGTTGTGCATTGCCATACCAATATGCTTTGAAGACACACACACTGATTTGCTATGCAGCAAATCATCTTTCCTAGTGATCATTTGTACTCATTTGTCATCTAGGGCCTTGTGGAAGATCAGTGCTACTCACTGAACGAGTAACCTTGGTTAAAGAATAAAGCCTATCTATCTCTCAGAGGGTTACGTTCTACACACCCAAACGTCATTTACAACAGTAGTAGAAACATTCGAATAATTCTCAAGGACACCCAGTCATAAGCCTTAATGGTATGTGCCCAGGGACAGGAGTGGCAGACAATACCATTGGCAAAGAGGCACAACATGACCTAGCATAACCATAAGCGTAACCATAGTATTTGAAGTAGGTCAGGTGACCACTTTTTTCACCAGTGCTGCCCTCTACCTCCTCCCTCTTGGCTTCTGCCATTCTGACTGACCGTGCAGGTGGGCAATATTCGTACCAATGTTTCAACAAAACTGGTACCTCGTCATACGGGACAATCCTTGAAATTGGTTGAAAATTTTACCATATTACATTTGCCCTGAGTGTAATAGTTTTTTCTTTATTCTGTTAATTATTTTGTGCCCCTTACAGTTTTCATTAGATGTTTCTGAAATGTTAGCATCTCTGCGGTCCACTTATTTGACCGTTCTATTCCATATCACCTTTCGGCTGTTATCCTACATACAAACCTCAACCGGACTCATGGGGGGGGGGGGGGGCGCAATGATTTATGGTTCAATATAAAAACCATAAATTAAAGTGTATTTGTGAGTCCTAGATATAATCCAATTTCGATCGGTTGTGGATTAGACGCAATTTGAAGTGGGGTACGGAAACGATTAAAGTGATTGCGATACCAGATACGTGTTCATCTCCATTAGAAGAGTATCTGAGTGCCGTGCCAGGTGGCAGCAGCAAGGAGACACCCAGTGCAAGGCATGCTTTTCGGTGTGACATACAGTAAACAGAGAGATTCTATTGTTCCCATTGGGACATATTTATGTTTTGCATGCGGGAGCAAAAGATTTGCATTCTTTTAATGCAAAGACGATGCGATGTTTAAGGTACTCTTCCGATCTTTTTTGCCCGAAAAATATTCTACTCGAAAGCTTAGAAGATATAAGAGAAAGTGCTCGCGATTGACGAATCTGATCTGTTTTGGGCGTGACTGCAGCGGTAAACCACTCATGCTTCTAGTTCCAGAAAGGGTGCACCTGCACTGTAAACTGATCAGAAGCTTATGGTCATGGGATCACCATGTATGTGATTTCGAAGCAAGTGGTGAATTTGTTTAGAGAACATTTTCCTCCAAGAAACCAAACGAAAAAGTTCTGGAAGAGTTCAAACATCACAGCGCCACCTAATGACCAACAGTAGTTGACGCCTATCCGAAACTACTCTCTCTCTCTCTCTCTCTCTCCCTCTCCCTCCAAAAGATTTTTGAATACCCGATGAATAAGTTTGGAGAATAAATCCCAAGTGTGTTTAATGCTTGGATAGCTGCAAGACAGAAAGATGGCGTTACAGCTCAGTTGATTTATCATAGAGTTTTGAAACATTCGGTCATATTGTATAATTTGTCCTTATCCTGACAGTAATATTCATTTGTGTAACCGTATTGATTACCACTTCTTTAAAAACCCGCTGGTACTTTCGGACCTGTATCCACTATTGGAGCAACCTTATCCACTAAGCTCCATCTTTGACTAAGCGGGGCTCTTGCCTCGTGTGCCCTATGCTACTACTTAATTCATAGCCTGGGGGCGATTTCAGTGTCTGATACAAAATCCCTATTCTGCGGCCCACCGCTGCCTACAACAGCGTTGTATTTACATTTTCAGGTAATGCTCACTCTGGAAATTGTGCATTACGTTCATTCGACAAATTAACCTTCCCTCATCACTTATCACACATATTGGATACCACATCTTCAAAATATCCAATCGGGACTAACACATAGACTGGGATGCCATTTTGAAAATTGTGGATTCCGCACCCAATGGTTTGTAAATGAGAATAGTATTGGGACGATCTTGGGGGGGGGGGGTATAATTTATGAAACCAAAAGTCTATATTTTGCAAGTGCTTCAGAGCATCAATAATCACATGAAATATGCTGTGGCCGCGATTCACTTTGATGTCCAAATCAAATGTATTTTTGTGCGACGTACTGTCCTGCAATCAATGCATTGTACAATGTTCAAAATGGCGCTCACCACGTGCCCGCTCAGGCTTAGGTATCGTGTCGCATTTGGATTTTTAACTAACGATGATAAATGCTTCAGACACAACCGGGCTGGCAGATTTAAGTTAAGATAGTAAGTCAAGTTTTAAAGGTACTTCAACCTCCGTTTGCACCGGTAACTCAGAGAACGGACATCTGGAATCTTACGAAATTTTACGAGAACGATCACCGAACAACCGGGGATATGTTGTTTTGCCAAACAACTTTGGCTATGCAGGTAACTTTACTACAAAGTAACGGCACAGGATGACCACTTTCTTGATAAAATCTTTCAGCCTGGGTCATCAATTTTTATTAGGGAAGGGCAGCAGACTATCCTAAAGTCGAAGTACAAAATGGCTGTCTTGAAATTGCACCCACACAAAGGTGTCTCAAATCAACCTTACCCCCTGTATACATTAGGAAAAGAACCATTCAAATTGTATTCTCTAATTAGTTAGCTGTTTTTACTAAAATTGAAACCCTACGAGTCATAGGCCAGACACAGAAACAACACCTTTTGCCGTTGTGATTGTATCGAAGCACTGATTAAATATGCAAAAGGGTGAAATAATTGCGACCTTTTATATCATTTTATTTGTAACTGTATTGAATTCTCAAATTGTTACTTGTTTTTCTAAAATTGAAACCCAAAGATTCATAGACCAGACATACAAACAACACTTTTTAATAACTATTGTGAATGTATCGAAACGTTGATAAAATATGAAAAGGGTGAAATAATTTCCACTTTATATGTGTAACTGTGGGTTGTTCCTATGAGCAGTGCTGTCTTTTTGCACTGTGCCTGTTGGACGAAAATAATACCACGTGACTAATGCCGCTAATCATAGTAATTCATTCATTCATTCACTTTTGCCATAAATTGTCATTAATATTGGCTTCTAATAATATTCAGTATTCAATACAATAGCCTTACTAAATAAATGACTCACGACATCCTAAAACAGATACAACGTCGTGAACTTAATCAGTATAGAAAATCAACCAGCGCTTGGCCCTGGCTAAAAAATCATGCTTAAACTACATTGCATGATCCACCAGTTTTAACTTTTATGCAGTTAAATTACATATTCCATAATATAATACGTAGCCCGTGGGCGTTAATGTACGAATGGGACTATGTCAATGAACAAAGTATAGTTTTATTACGTAAGTTCCAATATGTACTTCCTACAAAAGCCAGGAAGTGTGTTATCTCACAATGTAACTAATTATAAATGTGCGCCTTTCAAATGTCAACAATTATGAAATTATCGCAGTGTACTAGAAGATGGCATTAATATAGATGCCGTGTGTAACTACCCGCCATTATGATCTGATAATGAAGTTGTACCCATGGGGATGAGACACAAGGGGACAAATGTGTGTGTATATGTATATATATATATATATATATATATATATATATATATATATATATATATATATATATATATATATATATATATATATATATATATATATGTACTGTTTATTTCAAACGGATTTAATTTAGGTTTGTCCCGCATATGCGGACTTCCCTCTGTATTTTTCCAATAAAACTCACAACCAACCAATGACACAACAACAGATACATGGTCATGCTATCAGCAAGTTTACGATACTTCTTAATCTCTAATGTATATGTCAATCATAGGTATACTATACAGTTTAAAAGACATTATGTCTGGGTTGGCACCCAGAAATTTTGCTTTTCCAGGAATTCTTTTTTATTTTCACCTTTTTTTCTTTCTTCTTTACGACCAAATTTGTCCAGAGTTTTTCTCGGACGCTACTATTCCGAAAACCACCAAACTTGCCATGGTGACTAACTTACCAATGAAATATTGCATTTAACTTGGAATAGTTTCTAATGTCAAAATCATGCAAATTAGAGGCAATTAAAATTTTAAAAGCTCCATATCTTTCAAACTGTTGCAGATAGACACAAAATTGCAATGTGCACGCATAAGTTTGTGACACCTGCCAGTATAATGGACAGTAAATGAAAGTTGTAGAATTTCAAATTATGCTAATTACGGGATTTAAAAATTTCAAAGCTGATTATTTTCAAAACTATTACAGGTAGAGGTGCCATTCTAACTTCAATTTATAGGTTTGTAGCAAAGCCGCATCTAATGAACCATGAATCAAAGCTGTAAGATTATAATTTATGCAAATTAGGTGTATATGCAAAATTTCCATCTTGAATAGTTTCTCTATTATACACAGAGGTGTCATTTGAACTTGAATTTATGGGTTTGTGACATACCCACATCCAATTGACCATGAAACAAAGTTGTATAGTTTTAATTTATG
>CAXHWN010000707.1:0-14000 GCA_964020975.1 Hermodice carunculata | reverse complement strand
AAGCTCTTCCCTGGGAGCTCTGCAACTGGAAGGGTGAAAACCCGCCTGTAACGGCATGTCCCTGTGCCAGCCACTACCCCATACAAACTACCTATTCCCACTACTGAGTTGTGTGCAAGTTTTTTGTTGACAGGCACTGGAAATAACGCCAAGACAGCCTGGCACCTTTTCAAAAACTGTCGAATGGTTCAGTGTACACACGCACGTCCACCAATTGATAAATAAACAAACACAACAAACCAAACGGCAGCTAGACATTTTCTGGCGTCACAGTATTGTTCTTTTACCAGAACCAACAACTTCAACATGGAGAAATATCCAAGTCCAAAATTTCCACTCGATTAAATTAATTAATTTAAAAAATTTAAAAGGATTTGATAGGTATCGATCCAGCCACTGGCAGTCAAACACGCTAAACATGTGGCCACGTTAGCTAGTATGGTTACAGGAAGTAAGATTTTCATATTCGATGGTGGCAGACCACGCGGCTTTGTTTACTCCCTCACATCTTGGTCACGCCAGTCGAAGCCAAGATGACCGCAACCAATAACTGTTGAACATTACATTTTCAGACAATAATGGTTGAAGAATGGGACGGAAAACGCTATTGCGACAAAAATTTCCAGGGCTCTATCATATATCGTGCGATAAGTTAATTATTTGCAACGAATCTAATGTTTTACGCAAATTAAAGAGCTCGAGGCTGCTCATTCAATAGTCCATGCGGCTCTTCGCGCCGGCGTGTGGATTATTTTGAATACTGGATGCACAACCTCTCGTCCTTAACTAATACATATCTTATATTCTCATCGTGTCGCAAAGAGGTAGACTTTGCGCGTGGTAACCAATAATGATGTTACTGATCACAATAACTGAGCCACTTGTAGTTTGACGCTATTTTTAAGTTGAGTAGCCTAGCAAGGCCTACGAAGTAACAGCTATCATGATTGGTTGGTTACAAAACCCTGGGTATTGCACCTTTTCAAAACCCTGGGATTCGTGATGTCACAAAACCCAGAGTTTTGCAATCTCACAAAACCCACGGTTTTGTTCTGTTATTTCAAAGTGTTACAAAACCCACGGTTTTCTGGCTAAAACGAGGGTTTTAGGAACAAAACTGTGGATTTTGTTCTAAAAATAACAAAATCCAGGGTTTTGTGATCAAAACTCGGAGTTTTGCTCTTAAACTGTGGGTTTTGTGCTCAAAACCCAAAGTTTTGCTACAAAACCCACGGTTTCGTACCCAAACCCTGGGTTTTGTTCACGAAACCCACAGTTTTGTACACAAAAACCCAGAGTTTTGTAGCAAAACCCAGGGTTTTGTCCAAAATGATATCAAAATTCAATAACTGAGCAAAACCCAAGGTTTTGTAACAAAACCCTGGGTTTTTGCTAACGAAACCCAAGGTTTTGTGATAAAACCTATGGTTTTGTTATCAAAACTCAGGGTTTTGCTACAAAACCCACGGTTTTGTGAACAAAACTCAGGGTTTTGTGAATTATTGAACAGTACAACTTCCATACACAGCGCGCAGAAATATTGATCGGCTCTCGCTTTGCGTCGAGTATGCTGGGGCCTCATTTGGGTTGCGATGAAATTGCGATCGTTTGAACACTCTATCCGTTGCTAGAATACAACAGATTCTGTCATTCTATGCGGACAGTGCTCTGATATGCCTTCTATATTAAACTTTCTTTCTTTCTTGTCTAAGCAATCCAAAGAGTTCGACACAACAATCACCAGATTCGTCCTCGTGCAAACAGATGACCGTGCATCTACATTTGTATACCCGGATGTGCAAACTCAAGAATTTGGGTTAATTCATTCAGCCTTCAGCAGGGAAGCGCAAGCCCGTCTTCCCGTTCTGGATTGCGGTAACATGTGTCGAGGTTTTCGAACAAAGTCTGCCTTACGAAATAGCCTCTCATAAAAAGATGTTCCTAAAAATTTAACCAAAAGTCAATAGTATTACGCACTTTCTTTCGTTATGGCCGATGTAAACACAAGCGGAACGTCGACCAACGCGTGGAACGATGTGAAATTGTGCGCATGCATGTAATTCTGACTGCACACGCCACACCCACGGGTGACCGCTTGGTCTTGGGAAAGTTCCTTTGTCTCCGGTGGCAGGGTTGTTCTGGCATCAAGGTTGGATAATTACGCACTTATATTAGAACACTTGTGTACACACAGATAATAAAAAGCCTCTTATTAAAAGATGTACCCCAAAAATTAACAAACGACCTACAGCTAAACTTTCTTCACGACACAGAGGCGCGTTTTTTCGGGTGAAACGATCCCTAATGAGCACCAAGTGGATATTTTCAGACTTCTGAGAGCGGCCCTTGACCCATATATCAACTTCGCATCAAGTTTTCAACTAAATTGAATTAATTGCGGACTTACAAATGGTTCTATTCAAGCTCTTCAGACCCGCAACGTCAACAATTGGGCCTTAGACCTCAAATTCTCGTTCAGAAACTTGGATATCCCCAATTTTTTTGGCATTGCCAAGCAACACGTAAAGAAGATGGCCGCCAAAACTGGTTGTAATATCTGTGGCTTCGCCACAGATAAAAAGCGTGGGGGGCGCCGATTTTTGTTAGTTCCCTTACGACCCTAAATTGGCCCAATCAGTGTTTTCGGCCTGTCGGTGGGCCTATGAATGGGTTCGTATCGACCAGAATATGATGACAACCATTCTGCTGGTTGCCCCTGTGGTGTGTAAGTGTATGAAAGTGAACAATTGACGCGTGGGGTTTCTGAAAATCTTGCATGAAACTGCAGAATTTAACGGTTCCAATGAATGTCTCCAAACAGGAGAGTGGTGAGTGTGAAAAATGCCCAGAAACTGAACCTGCAACATTGACGCTGCCTAGATTTAAATTCCCGAATAAGAAATTTAGATATCTATTATTGTGAGCGTGTCTGGGGAACCTGCCTGAAGCTGAGACCCTATGCGGTAAAATCCATCGTTATAAACACGCTACCAAAACTTAGGCTGATCATTGTGCCAAACTATTTTTTAGTATAGGAAAACTGTCCATGAGTAACAAGTTAGGAATTATTGTCAAATAAAGATAGCATTATTAAATGATAGAACATTGTGAGAATAGTATTAAAGAATGAAAAGGAGTTCGATGCAATGATATGCATGTAAAACGTTGCTTTTGGTACAGATGAGTTATTACATACTTTTCAAATAATTGCAGTGTATAATTAGAACAGGCTGATTTTCCAACAGAAAATCAAATGTCTCCCTGTACGCCCTAACTATTGTCACCCTTTTTTTTTATAAATAGGCATACCAATTCCAATGATCTACAGATATGAAGGTAAACTCTTTATTGACATTTCTAAACGTTGATTTTTGATGAAATGCCCACGTGACCTTGAAAAATAGGTCAAGGTCACACATCTGCAGTTACAAGCGAAGTCTTAAAAAAATCTTACATAGAAACATAATCACACAAAATGTCAACCTCCTTAAGTCAAATCTTTCACGAGTGCATCTGCAATGATTTTTAAAAGTGGCAACGTGACCTTGAAAATAGGTCAAGGTCACCCATCTACAATCCCCACCTAGTTCATATTATGGTACATAATCATGTAAAATTTCAACCTCTTAAATCAAATCCTTGCGGAGTTATTGCGTCCGCGTCAATCTTACATGACATGCCCACGTGACCTTGAAAAATAGGTCAAGGTCATACATCTGCAGTTACAAGCGAAGTCTTACAAAAATCTTACACAGAAACAATCACACAAAATATCAACCTCTTTAAGTCAAATCTTTCTCGAGTGCATCTGCAATGATTTTTAAAAGTGGCCATGTGACCTTGAAAACAGGTCAAGGTCACCCATCTACAATCCCAACCTGGTTCATATTATGGTACATAATCATGCAAAATTTCAACCTCTTAAGTCAAATATTTGTGGAGTTATTGCGTCAGCATCAATTTTACATGACATGCCCATGTGACCTTGAAATATAGGTCAAGGTCACCCATCTGCAATCCCAAGCAAGGTTTTATATAGGAACATCTTCACAAAAAAATTCAACTTCCGAAGTCATATAAATCTTTCTTGAGTGATCGCGTCCGCAACACACACAACAATGTTGAGGAGGAGGAGGAGGAGGAGGAGGAGGAGGAGGAGGAGGAGGAGGAGGAGGAGGAGGAGGAGGAGGAGGAGGAGGAGGAGGAGGAGGAGGAGGAGGAGGAGGAGGAGGAGGAGAAGAAGGAGGAGGAGAAGAAGAAGAAGAAGAAGAAGAAGAAGAAGAAGAAGAAGAAGAAGAAGAAGAAGAAGAAGAAGAAGAAGAAGAAGAAGAAGAAGAAGAAGAAGCAATATGTCCCCTCATTGCACATGCAGACATAATAAGCATCGGAAGATGTCGGCTTCAACTGAACATGGACCTGGTATTCTTATTCTGAATACATACAGTCAATAACTGTAAGGACTTCAAGTTAGAATGAATATTAGTATTTAAGTTCAGTAGCCTAAAACTGACTATGTTTTTGCTGCTCACAATTTGAATCATTTATTTTGAAACTGAGTAAATGCATTAAATGTATGCTAGAATGTTAGATTCTGTCTGAAAGAAACTGGGGAATTTTGAAGTGTCACTTATGCAAGCATTTCCTCACCACTTGGTTCTGTCTAATTATTCAATGCTGTAGTGTGAAACACATCTTATCAGCCCCTTTTCAAATGCATGACACGTGAAATACCGCTAATGTGCTCCAGTACTTATTGTGAGTAGCCTAAGTCTATCACCTGAGCCTGAGAAAAGCCACTTATCTGCTCAGGTACTTGATGCTAGTAGCTTAAGTCTATCATCTGAAAAAGTGAATTTACAAACAAGCAACAGAAATGCCAGATCTCTTTTTTAGTGAACAGTTTGGAAAACAGGATCTATTACAAATATGACAGGTAGGTTAACAAGAGGGATAACCACACACTAATTCTGATAATCATAAGTATTAAAAGTTATTATCAAAGTCTTTCCCTAGAGTCAGCGAGCAAGATTGCGTTAACAATTTTCTTATAACTTCAGGAACCAAGGAAACATGTCAAACACACATTTATTCTTGTTACTGGTATTTTCTGGCCAAATCTTATGGAAAACTGTATTTTACATGTTAGACATGTAAAACATAATTATTTTTTCTCCATGGACATCTTGAAAAGGAATCTGTAGATTGACACTTTTATGTACCACCATGGACGTTAATGTTATTGGCATGTAGAATAATTTTGGACTTCACAATTGTGTATATTTTACCAGTCAGAGAGATGAATTTCGTTGAATAATGTTTGAATTTCATTGAATAATGTTGACCACATTGAGAACATGTTTTCCTTCATTTATAACACACCCGTATACTGCAGTCACATATACTCTGAGTTAGGGGTAGTGTTGACCTGGCTGGCATACTTCATTGACCGTGATTTAATTTTCTTCTGTAATATCTCATGCATTTACAAAAGTTCTAAAATCACTTAGAATGGGGCAATATAGTAATGTTTTGAAGCCCAGAGAATCTATATTATGTACATGAATAAAGGTTTTATCATCATCCTTGGATGAGAGAACATCGCAAAGAGAGAAGATTAGCACATTTTATTATAATGGGCTTAGGTTATGTTGATCTGATGCAATGATGACAGAAATTATTGTATGGACAGATTCAGTCATTTTTCCAGTCACAAGTAAGAATATAAATTCTTCTTCTGATAGAAGAAAAACTTCAGTCAGTGCTATGCAAAAATAGGTGCTAGTGCTTATTCTTCTTTTAAAAACCCATAAAATGAATATACTTTGTCCCAGGCAGTATTATGAAAACACAGTGGCAAATAACACATAAATCTTAGGATTTAAACGAGTAATTTACGCTAGCCTAAGTAAGATTGTACCATATAGTTTTATAAATATGGCGGCCGGGAACTACCATGATCCCATAAGCCCTCATTCAATGTGGCGGCTGGCGAAAATCCCTATTTGACAGGCCTATGTCAAAAAATTTTCAAGTTATCACTAAAATGGCTCTCTAACCTTACAATGGGTCAAGCTCATGTGTCTTTGAGCCCATCTGAGACCTTATTCAGGACTATAAACATGTGCAATACGAAAGCTCCATGTAAAAAACTTATCAGATTAGTGCATCAAAATCAAATTCACAAAAATGGTTCTGTGACCTTCGGACTAAGGTCAAGGTCATCCATCTTCGAATTCCTTAATGACCTTATGCAGGATTATAGGCATATGCAATTGAAACCCTTTGCACCATACTTTTCAAGTTACTAAGTGAAAACCACATTCACAAAAATGACTGTGACCTCTGAAATTGAATGAAGGTCAGGCATCTTAACATTCATCTGAGAACTTATTCAGGACTATAAGCATGTCCAATATGAAAGCCAAAACTTTTTAAGTTATTGCATGAAAACCAAATTCACAAATATGGCTCTGTGACCTTGGCAATGGTGTCAAAGTCCCCCATCTTCGAACTTATCTGAGACCTTATGTTGGACTGTAATCACCTGCAATTTGACAGGCCTGTGTCAAAACCTTTTCAAGTTATTGCGTGAAAACCAAACTCACTAACATGGCTCTGTGACCTTCGGAATTGGATTAAGGTCATCCATCTTCAAACTTGTGTGCAAACTTATCCAGGACTATAAGCACGTACAATATGAAACCCCTTTGCAAAAAAGTTTTCAAGTTATGGCCTGAAAACCAAATTCACAAAAATGGCTCTGTATCCTTGGGAATTGGGTCATAGTCACCCATCCTCAAACTCCTCGGAGACCTTGTGCAGACTATAAGCATGCTCCATATGAAACCCCATTGCATGCAACTTTTCAAGTTACTGAGTGAAAACAAAATTCATAAAATTGGCTCTGTGACCTTGGGAATTGGGTCATAGTCACCCGTCTTCAAACTCGTCTGGGAACTTATGCAGACAATAAGCATGTGCAATATGAAAGCCCTATGCGCAAAACATTTCAAGTTATAGCGTGAAAACCAAATTCACTAAAATGGCTCTGTGACCTTGTGAATTGGGTCAAGTTAAAAACACTTTGGGAACAGGCCTATTTCAACAAATTTTGAAGCTATCGTGTAAAAATCAACTTAACTAAGATGGCTGTGGGACTTTGAGAATTGAGTCAAGGTCATCCATCTTCAACCTTGCCTGAGACCTTATTCAAGACTATAAACATGTGCAATATGAAAGCCCCAAGAAGAAAAACTTTCGAGTTATCGCAGGAAACTGCCAGTCCAGACACACAAACACACACAGACAAAATAAAGTAATTTCTATATGCCCCCTCCTCCTTCAGAGGGGGGCGTAACTAGGGGTTCCTAGGAGTGTTCCTGTGTGATATCAAAGTAATTAAATTGGGTGATCAGTTTCGGAAAAGAAGATCTTTTAAGATTTCCCCTAAAAAGAACAAAATAAATTCATAAAGAATTCAAATATCATTGATGCGTGACCATTTGAACAAACTTTGTAGAGACCCACCCAAGGTACATCCCCACCATGTTTGAAGCGAATCTGGCATGGGGTTTTGGAGAAGTAAAAAATGTGAATTATGGATGGATGGATGGATGGATGGATGGGCAGACAGCGGATGATAGAACCTCCTGTAAGCTCAGCTGACTGACAAGTCAGCTGGGCTGATAATGAGGTGACCCCAGATGATGTTGCATGGAATGCCAAAACAATTGGCCCTGTAATTCCTGAGAGGGAATTTGGATTTGGAAAAAAGTGTATAAAAGATACTTTAGAAATATTATTGCACCATAATCTTGTTTACAAATTTTGTACAGACCCTGAAATATGATCTTTTGCCATTATCATCACTAGTAACCTGTTTCGGCATTAGTAGGTGCGTTTCGGCTTTTTAGGGCGGTTCCAGGTGTTACACACTGCTGTGACAGCATTTGCCAGCATGACACAGCATAACCCGGCATTACAAATGCCAGGAAACACCAACTTACACTGAGAAACGTCAAAATCCAATTAAGCCTTTTGGAGCTCAGCGTTAACCAGCATCAGCTGGTGTTCCCCAGGGTTAGTCAGCGTTTGCCAGCTTTTGACACCATTTCAACCCACAGGCGCTTGTAACGTTCAGTCAGTTCTGTGCTTATATACGCGGGGGGGGGGGGGGGGGGGGGGTAAAGAGGTTGGACCTGAAACATCTATGCGTTCAATGACTCGCATAGTGCCAGGTGTGAGCTTCGTTTCAAACCTTTCTATATAGGAGCTCCATGTGACGACGTTGTGATTTTAGGCCCATCCGCCACCATCTTATTAGCACAAACAATTGACTGCACAGATGAATACACAATATTTTTTGCAGATATGGCCCTATGCGAGTCATTGAACGCATAGATGTTTCAGGTCCAACCTCTTTACCCACTCCCCCCCCCCCCCCGTATATAAGCACGGAAGCTTGACTGACTGAACGTTACGAGCGCCTGTGATTTCAACCCTGGCAACCGCTGTGAAACGATGGCTACCTAAAATCCTAAAAAATCCAAAAATCTCACTGGACCATTTGAACAAACTTGGTAGAGACCCACCCAAGGCACATCCCCACCAAGTTTGACGTGAATGTGGCTGACGGTTTTGGAGAAGAAGTTGAAAATGTGAATTGTGGATGAGGACGGACAGATGAAGAATGGCTAGTCATAACATAAGCTCAGCTGACTGACAAGTCAGCTGAGCTAAAAATTGAAAACAGGGTTGATTGTTTGTCTATACTTAGTAACCAAGCTTGAGGTGACCAAGATGTCAGTGATTATGAGCAAAGTCATTCACTACACATACACCTCAATGGATAAATCATCATTATATACTGAACCCCAATGAAAAGTATCCACATAAAAAAATTAACACATTAATTTTGTAAGTTACTAAGTACTGTGTGTGCATATATGCATGGTTTGGAGCCTACATCAGGGTCATTCAGGACAACTTTTTAACTTTTGCTGGGTTGTTACATAATGCATGTGACTTTTGTGCACCGAATATGGCTTCTGACCACCACTCCTATTGGATGGCTAAAATGACCTGATGTTTTCAGTGGCTTTAAAAAGGGATGTTCAGCCAAGAAAAAAGCCAGTGGTCTCAGGTGTGTTGAGGCGATCATGCCGCGTCTGAGCCAAGGTCAAAGACACCATGCTTTGGGGCTTGCAGAGGGTGGAGTCCCAATCACTCAAATCGCACAAAGAATGGGGTGTACTCGGCGCACCATCCAACGACTAATTGAACGGCAACAAGAAACTGGATCCGTAGATGATCGGCCTAGGCCTGGCCGAGAAAGAGTGACAACACCTGGCCAAGACCGTCACATCCGGCTGATGCACCTGCGAGACCGTTTCCGTACAGCAGCCCAAACAGCCCGTGAGACTCAAGGGGTGAATCACCGTCCTGTCAGTAGTTCGACTGAGGAGCAGTGGCCTAACAGCCAGAAGACCTTACAGGGGTAACCTGCTGACCCAACCCAGAAGAGAAAGACGACTGCAGTGGTGTAGAGCACACTCCAGGTGGACTCGCCAGCAGTGGAATATCGTCCTTTTTACTGACGAGTCCCGTTTTTGTGTCAGCAGAGCAGATGGCAGAGAACGTGTGTGGCGCCGGACTGGGGAGAGATATGCAGATGCCTGTGTCCGTCAGGCAGATCGATGGGGTGGACCCTCTGTCATGGTGTGGGCAGGCATCAGCAACCGCTACCGGACACCCCTAGTGGTCATTCAAGGGATCCTCAATGCTAGGCGGTACATTGATGAGGTGCTGGAGCCGCACATGGTCCCATTTATGGAGCAGCATCAAGATCTGGCGATCTTTCAGCAGGACAATGCACGTGCACACTCTGCAAGATTAACAATGAACTTTCTCAATGAGAACAACATCAATGTCATGGAATGGCCAGCGTTCTCACCCGATCTGAGCCCTATTGAACATTTGTGGGATCAGTTAGGCCAAGGTATTCAACGGAGGACACCTAGGCCTACTACCCGAAACCAGCTGATCCAAGCTCTGCAGGAAGAATGGAATAATGTTCCCCACACAGAATTCAAACCCTGGTCAGCAGTATGCGCCGCAGATGTATAGCATGTGTTTGATGCTCGAGGTGGCCACATCCCATATTGAACAGAAAAATTTGTGTGACTTTCAATTAGGGCAGTTAATGACATTTTTTGCCTGTAAGTGACGTTAATGTCGGTAGAGCGTGACATTATTTTTACGCCAGAAAAGTGAATGCTTTGTTAAGTTCTAAGCACGTCTAGGTATGAAATGTTTCAAGTATAAACAATAAAATACTTCAAAATTGGCATGTGGATACTTTTCATTGGGGTTCAGTATAGTATCAAACATAATTATGTTATATTGCCCATGAGTATAAAAAATAAAAGTATATTGATGATTAGTACAAGTACAAGATACAAATTTCATGGATCTTTCTCATCTGAGTTCAACTGAATTCAAATTGTCCATGTATCCCAGTGAGTTTGCCAGTTAAGGACAGGTAAGACACCAAAAATAAATCCCACTTTAGTCAATCCTGGCTCAAAATGTATTTGCGTTAGGACAACATATCATATATGTGTGTACTCGTCATACTCCAAAGAATTTATATGTCCTGTATTTGGGTGTCTGTGATGTTAATTGTTGAATACACAATTGAAAGTTGACCGCAAAGCATCCACCCCATAAATGTCGATATAAGTCACTAATTATTTGTGATAAAATCATAATTACACTTGGATTTTAATCCTGACATATTGGCAACAAAAAACAATCCTGCGATTTTTTATGTTTGGTTTCGTTTTTCTGTTATCCATCCTCAAAGTTTGACATCTCAATTTTCCCTTTGATTTTCAGGATGTTCATTTTTTCATTTCATAGAGAAAGAACGAAGCAAAATTCAGAAAATCGCTGAATCGCTTTTGCAGTTCAGACATTAATGAATCAAAAGCCGTTAACCGGATTAAATTTCGGCCAGCTATTTTCTTGGAATAACCATTCTTAGGTGGGGTTCTTGTCCTATTATCCTTTCTGAGAAAACAAGCTTCAAAGGCCTTTGATGTTGATCATTTGCCTCTGAAACAATACCATTTGCTCAAGTTGAGCTGATATTTGTACAAAACGTAGTAAACATCGTCCCTGAACATTTGGGGAGGTTGTCAATCAATTCTTGGCCAATCACATGAATAAAAGGGCCTTTGAATTATGGAAAACATTATTCAGCGATCTGTCAAACGGTGACATCGACAATCTGGTTTCAAAGTCTGACGTCATGGAGGCGGTCCTTCCGGCCCCGTGACCTCAAGCCTGGCAACGAAAGTTGTGTTGCCTTGCTTCAGTGGGGCGGCCTGCGGCTGCTCGTGGTCAGTGCACAGATGGCAGGTTTGGTCATCCGCCGGCGCCCGACCTCTTCATCCCGTTTTTAGGGATAATGTTTTATTGTATTTATTTGTCTCCTATGTGTATACTTTACGTAGTTAGCTTGTTAGACTTGTCTTTACACTTTACTTAGTTAGTTTGTCATTATTTTGTAGTTGTTTTCTCAATGAGTTTCATTTCTCTTTCCAACCTGAGCTTTGTAACGCTATTTTGTGTGTTTTCTCTGCTGTTCACGTTTATGCTTATTTCAAAGTGTTTATTTGTACTTTTATTTCATCATCCTTGGGTTCCGATAAAGTATTATTATGTACGTGGGCATTGTTGATCAGGGTGTCAGTTTTTTCCCCACCTGTCTTTGGTGTGAAGGACCACTGAGGTAATCCATCGCGGCACGGCCTTTGAAGTTTGAAGAGACATCATCTGAACATTCCCGCTCCTCTTGAACATTTAAAGTCTTCCATCATTAGAACGCAAAACAAGCAAGATAACTATAAAGTAAACCACTAAGGCTATGTTATGTTAGCATGTTTGTATCTTTTCCCTGACCACAAACACTTTCGGCATGCTGCCTTATTCCGCAATGCCGCCCTGATACCACTCTCTTTTTGCCATGGGCCGTTGCTACCTGCAGCCACGTGACAGGTTGTTAAGTATGATTGACGGGTGGCATTGTTCCGTTAGGTGGCTGAAAACCAAAAGAATGACACATGGACGTTCGGATATCCACATGCCTGTGTGGCTTTTGGCATTTTTCTCGTATTTCTACTTAAGTTAGAAGCTCGAAATTTTGACAACTAATAGAAAGGACATTATCTTGTACAAACCGTTAAAATTTCAAAATCGGCCATGCAAAGGTTTTTGGTGTCTTAAGTGTCCTTAAGAGGACTACAGAGGGTTTGCCAGTGGTAGCCGGCGTTACTCGAAACGCCGAAATGAGTTACTCGTGCATTAACACTTTAATGTTTATTACCTCACACTGATATGAATTCAACATCAATGTAAATATTTTTATTTTTACACTTCAAAATTTCAACCACATCTAGCATAAAGCTACAGTGTTTTCTTCATAACATGTGCCAGGTCAAACTTCCCACGTACGACTTTGAGTTTAACACCAGGGAGGTCTTGGCATTTCCCACCTCGCACAAGTACAATGTTATGTTCTTGGAGGTTATGACCTTCTCCTGGTACATATGCTGTGGCCTCCCTTCCTGTGCTTAGGCGCACACGTACACACTTTCTGTTGGCAGAATTTGGCTTTTTAGGCTTTTTTATTATTGTCTTCAAGACAACGGCCTTTAAGAAAGGCCTACCATCAGTGGGCCTTGACTGACTACGCACTTTCTTGATTGGTCCGTTGAGTAACATACTCCTTAAAGAGGACATATAGCGCTGTGTTGGTATTGACAGTGGCAAAACAACATTTCCAAGACTTGGCAGCAAGTTGTTTGTACAAGTGGATAATGGTGAGGAACCTCCCAACTGCCACCTGGTGGCTGTATGGGGAACCAGGGTGCTCAGACTTCTTGAGCTACATGACAGGAACGCCGCTGTTTGATCCAGGGGCTTAACTACAAAACAGAAATAAACACAAATTTAGAGTAAAGTAAAAAATGTACACAAGTTCAGAATATCTCACAAACAGGATTTACAGGTACATTTTATGTATGTGTACATAAAACTGTTTCAAGAGGCTTACTCCGTAAGTAAATCCTAACTTATCTTCTCTAAGACCCTCATTGAAAATACAGATGATGGCACAAAATGCTAACAAAAAATTCAAAAAATAAGGTTTGTCAGTCTACTTGTTAGATATTGTTGTGAATACCACATATAACAATTGAAGACAGTCAAGGATGGTTTTTGTGGCTGCCATGACCACAGACATCCCACTCCCTGACAGCCAACCCATATTTGCCACTTGTTTCTTGTATACTTGGACACTCCTAGTCACTCCAAGAACCACCTACACACTTAAATTCATTGGAATGGATAGTAATTAAGAAACCATACATCCATCAGCAAAACTTGTTCAAAGCAACATACATGTACCAGCAATGGTATGTTTTTATGGGCTGTTCTCATGCCTTCACAGTAGGGTCAGCCAACAGTGTGGATCACTTCAGCTTGTTGCCACACACTTTAGGTGCTTTGTCAGGGCTCTCAAAAAACTCTATGGGTCCAGTGCTGCTACATTGACTGCCCTATAGGCCCTGTGACATGTCACAGCACCCACAGGGACAGTAATAGGTACTAGTGGGCATGCACATATCAGTTTCCTAAACTGCATAGCAGGAACTGATAAGCGGGGATGGTAGGGTGGGAATGTTAGTGACCTATGGTGAGTAATTAATGTTTCTTAATGCTAGTTTTAATGTTGAAAAACTTCATATTAAGGACACATTACAACACCATAGGTCACTTAAACTAATGTAAAATCAGACTGGAGGATGGGGGTACACTGTACCTCCAAAAATATCTAGCCCAAAACTTCACACCAGAGAGCTAAGGACATGACAACCATCCTGGCCCTGGTGCCCCTACACAAGCTCCACTGATCTGGAGAGGGTGGGGAAGCTGCC